>JABCKU010000053.1:0-71120 GCA_018221655.1 Myochromella boudieri | reverse complement strand
TGATGATGCGTGGGAAAGCATTTCCAGAAGGAGCGCAATACCCAATATGGTTGACAGGATGTCAATCACTATGCACCGGATTTGGGGCATAGGTGATGATCAAACACCTAAGCACCATATATGGTGCATAGGAACCCTATGCACCATATATGGTGCTTAAGGTGTCCCAGACACCGCACGACAGCCGAGTCTTCGAGGGATCTCCCAGAATAAGTAGATGATTAAGTAATTTGGTCTGAACATGTCTGATAAAATAATGTACAATTATTCGGATTGAGCTAGCTTCCCACTCGTAGGTGAGGCACTCACATACATACCTGGGTAATAATAAAGTATTATTATTTACTCCTGTTGGATGGTGACAGTTTTGTGACAATTTATTTCTGTGACTGAACAGTCAAACGCACCTGCTTGGCACCTTCAATAAGTTGAAAACTCTTGCAATGGACGAGGACCTCATTGTGGTGGACGATATCGAAACTGTCGATTTACAAGAAGGACCATTCACCCCCAATACAGCTACAAATCATGATTTTAATCTTAGACATAAGCCAACTCTGCCAGACACTCTCATAGCTTCAACATCGCGCCTGCGAAGCTCAAGCCACGCATCTGGCCACCACACCATGGAAAGCTCAGAGCGTACGACGCGATCTTCTACTCAGAAAAACAAATTACAACCCAAACTGAAGCTCAAGCTCAGTGACAAGGCAGCTGCTCTTGCACCTGGCATGTCGTTTCTTGGACAGTATGACAGAGAACTGGACTCGGATGACGAGGATTTGGCTTTTGAAGAGCAGTTTATATTGAGAATGCCGCCCGGTGAAGACTTGGAGAGATTGAGGAAGATGGTTTCTACTAGAGAGGTTACTAATGACGTTTGGTTCAAGTTCAAGGGTGGGTCAAGAGTCATTCACACTAGCCATCATGTTCTTATCCTCCATATTTCATGCAGATTCACGCCGAGCGACTTTTCACATCGGAAACTCTACGTACTCTTCGAAGCTGGTAGACCTCCCTTGTATCATCGAGTCTCAAAAGACATTGGACAACAAGCAGATGTTCAAAGTTGCAGACATATGTCAGGTCGCACTACCATCATTGACCAAGCCCTTGATCGACTAATATGTCTGTTGCAATAGATGTTGGTCGTTGAACACAAGTTGGAGAACGACGAACCTCTTACCAATCAAAGGAATTTCAACATTGACGAGTTTATATGGCCCCATGGCATCACCCCTCCATTACACCATGTTCGAAAGCGCAGATTTCGTAAGAGGGTTAACAGGCGGGTATGGCCGTGTTTGCATACACCGTGTATACATCTCATCCATCTTAGACTATAGAGAGTGTTGAGCAAGAGGTGGAGAGGTTGCTTGATGAGGACGCGCTTGCTAGTGAGGTTAAATACGGTAATCTGACCCCCTCTTGACGGATATTGATCTAACAACAACGTGCAGAGGTGCTTGAAAACGTGAACCCAGATCTATCGGATTCTGAATTCATTGAGCGTGAGGATGCACTTGACGCGCCTACGCCAGCGCTTTCAGAAACAGGTGAACCTCAAACACCAGGGGATGACATGGGTGACGAGGGTGATGTAGACGAAGAGGGTGATGATGACGAAGGGGCGGATGGTGATATCGATGAAGAGCTTGCTGCTGAGTTAGATTTAGCTCTCGGAGATGAGGAAGATGAAGATGGCGATGATGAAGAGGAGGAAGAAGAAAGCGAGGATGATGATGAGGATGATGAGGATGATGATGAGGACATACAAGCAAGGAAGCTCATCAATGAAGAAATCCGGGACTTGGAAGCTGCTGTCACTAAGAAATGTCGCGAAATCTTAAGTTCAGCGAATCCCTTGATAAAGGTTAGTATCCTCTTTTACCTTTTACCTTTAGCTCACAAGTCTTCCGACTCCTTGTTGCAGAAACGGTTCGAGGACGCGCTGAAGAAATTGACAGCAGATCTGGAAATGAAACTTGCTCAGAGGGAAGAGATGAAGGAGAAACAAAGGATGAAGAAAGAAGGTATCTCAATTGATGTTGATACAGACCCAGAGGGCGGAGTCAATGATGGAGGGGATGCAGACCTCGGAGCGGAGGATGATCTTTTTGGCTCAGATGACCAGTCGGCAGGAATAGAGCTGCCCTAATTTTGCGCAACGACATTCCGCGATTATTTTTCTACGTACTTCATGCGACTAAGGGCATATCATAAATAATTATGAAGGGGGAAGGAGACAAACGAGCCCAGCTTGAAGTACCAATGGCACGTACACGATGCACACAAAAGGTGCAAACCATACTGACAATATTTCCCAATTCCAAATACTTTTAAGGATCTCCTTTTGTCCAAACAGCAACCAGCCAAGACCTAGAACTGCGTACCCAGCATATTTCGTAAGGCGAACTGGCAGAGAGACGCCAGGGGATGATATGGATAGTGGAATACCAAGCAGAATAGCGAGTGATGCAGCAAGGGGAAAATTCAGAACAGTGGTGACTGATATGACTGTGGAAGCAAAACAGAGATTTGTGCTCTTAAGAACATCAGAAAGGGAACTGATATTTTGGGCCCGGGGACGAGAAGGCACAAGAAGCGCAAGCAATGGGGCAGAGCTAAAAAAGAAAAAGACCGGCGGTGACAAAATCTGTGGTGGATAGCGAGTTAGTATGAATATAATTGAAGTAAGAGACTCTCACTCTCTGATATTTAATGAACCAAGGTCTGGTGACAACGCTAAATAAAAGGGTTCCACAACTATGGGTTATAAGCATGATGACCAAAACGCCCAGGAGAGGTCTGCGCCTTCTCGTCCACTGTACGCCGGATGCTGGCTTTTCGGGAACACGGTTACGAGGAATCCAACCCGCGTCCACCCAGGCTCTCAAGCCACCAAACATCATCGCCACGCTAATTAGAATGCAGCTGGGCAGATAGCTGCCAACCTTGAGGAACCGATCTGGTCCTGATAATATATAAAAGAAGAAAGAGGCATGAAGGCGCTCAAGCAGATTGTTTGTTGTCCGCAGAGTAGATTCAACGATACTTCATCAAATTGAGTATTCGTGAATTTTTTTCTCAAATATGCGACTCACCGACCAATCGCATGAAACCCATGGGGGCCAGTTGCAGGCACGGCAAATAGGGTAAATGCGTCGATACGGAACCTAGAGGGGGGAATATTTATGATTGCGAAGATTATGCCCGTTGAAGTGACAAACTGATGGTAAAGGCCATGAATACCGCTTGCTCGTCCAGAAGCCTGGTATCCAAACTGTCGAACGATATTCTTCGCCTGGTATACATATGCTTGTATATAAGAGTTCTTGCTGATGAAAGTAGGAATCCAGTGCGGTAGTATAGCAGCCAATCCGCCCAGAGTATCTGTGTGATCATAGACAACAACTGGAACCCCTCCAGTATACCCTTGAGAAATTCGCTGAAACGAGTTCAGTAAATCTTGATTGGGAAGACGTCCATTGAGACCTTCTGCATAGCGTAAGCGAGTCAGACCTTTTCTTTTCTTTCAAGTACCGTGCTATAATACAAACCAAAAAATATTCCAAGATGTGAGAATGAATGACCAGGGTAGTCGATGTTAAGTGCTGTCCAGATAACACCAGATGTCAGCGTCAAAGGGTCTGCGTAGATATCTATAGTTTCCGTAAGAGATAGTTAGGTTAGTATGCTGAATTTTGCTTACTGGACTGAACCGACCCATGATATGCGGCGAGCCATGCATGCATCCCTTCTAAGTACCCATCACTGACAATAAACACGATATCCTTAGCCCAAAGTGAGTAGCCTGTCCGCAATAAACGTCAAAGAGCGGTCGAAAATTCTAATATAAATACCTACGTTTGAGAAAACCAGCAAGGGCAAGGATTGTCGCGACACCGCGAAGGTTAAGGGTCCCGTCGCCTTCACCGGTTCGGCTCAGCCATGAGGCACCTATCACCATTGCTTCACTACCGGAACCACGCGGAGAAGACAAGATGCCGTATGCATTGGTTCCATGTCGTTGCTACAAGAGGACTGATCAATGTGATATATATATAAAAACAAAGAAAAAGTCGCCAACACCAGTATTTGCTAAGAAAGTATAGTTCTGTACAGAAGCAGATATCCCAAGATTCCGAAATTCTGTGGCTAGTAGATGAGCCCGCCTTGAAGTTCAATGAGTGACTTTATTGTTTGGTAAGCAAGGCTCTCGTACTTTTCACTTGTCGAATTCTCATCTCGAAGGCCTTCCAATTTGGCCAGATATCCATCGGCTGCGTGGACATCGGCCCAGCTCCAGTAAGTGTTCACCTTGCTGGGAGCGTAGGTATAGAGAATGTCCAATTTATTGTTGTGAGCGCACCTGGCCAGGTTGTAGAGCGTTCTCGTCGATATAAGTTCCTCGCCCAAGGCGCGGCGACGGTATAATTATCATCCAGAGATATCCTGCAAAAAACAGCCCCAGCCTGTAAGCCATTCAAAACGTTGAGAACAATTGCACCATGCCCAGCGCTGCTGCACGTACCGTAGCCATGACAAGCGCTTAGTTAAAAATGAAACTAATACCCTTCGTCGACGTATACGGGTTTCGCTGGCATTTTGAACACCCGAATGAAAACGGTTGCGAATTCTAAGTGTTAGCCTCGTCCATGGGTTGAGAGATTGGGCGGCATTTGGTTCGTCCATTGTGAGATGGATGAAAGTGGCAAGTTTGATCGTTGAGTCGGCGTTGACCATGTTTGTCACGCGTCTTGTCCATCTGCTTTTTTGTCTGGCCAAAGCTTCGTTCTATTTCTGAGCTTCCTGTCCACATAGCATGCCTCCGAAGCGAAAACGACGCGTATCTACGACCTCCAAAGGTCTAGCGCCCGGCCAACAACTAAAGCGAAGCACCTTGCCTGGCAATAATTCCTCTTACTGGGGCTGGGTTGGAACTGAGGTTACTCGTGCTTCAGATATTACACCTGAACACCTTCTCATCTCCTGCGGGCTGTCTGAACGAAACAACCATCCATTCTGTCCGAATAAATATTGCTTGACGCCTCCCAAAGTTCTGGAGGTTGAGGACAATCATAAAGCGCTATCTGCAGATGGAGAACTTGACGACGATGTCATTATCATTTCTGATGATGAGTTACCTCTGTGCAATTGCAAGAACTGCAAATCCAACCCCAACTGTCTAAACTATCTAGGGCAGGAAGAGTGGGAGGATGAAGGTCAATAGGTCATCTACATATTCAGACTATCCTCTTACACTGTTTTAGGAGGTGTGATGGAAATATTCCTGAAAACTGTGATGGTGGAAGATAATCCGTGCCTTGAAACGAGGGAACCAGACTTCCCCGTTGGCTTAAAGGTTCGTTCTTCTGTGTTTAGGACTGGTGTAACTAATGCGTCTTCCAGAACCTAGGGGCAACGTGCTACGCCAATGCCTCTCTTCAGGTGGGTTGCGCCCATTCATGCAAAGGGATCCAATTATTTAAAATTGAGGCCAGGTTTGGTTTCGAGACTTAGCGTTTAGAACAGGAGTATATGGTTGCACACCATGTGACGAATCTAATTCGAAGTTTAAGGTCTGCACTCTTTCACTGGAACGTTTTTTCCATTCCAATAAACAATCTTGTTCAGGAGTCTCCCATATTCCAACTCCAAGTCACTTTTACGGCTCTCCAAGAAAGCATACAAAACTGCTTCAATCCCTTAAAATTGGTCGAGAGCCTGCAGCTTCGAACAAGTGAACAACAAGATGCACAGGAGTAAGTTCAATGCTACCACCTGCCTGAATGATAATGTAACGCTGTTTCATACAGGTTCTCTAAATTATTCATGTCACACCTTGACGCTGAATTCAAGAAGCAAGCCAGTCCAAAAGTGAAATCTATTGTTACAGACCAAGTTAGATTTCATCTCAGTTCGTAAATATAATCGGCTCATCATCTTTGCAAGTTTCAAGGCAAACAGGTCTATGGGACCATCTGTAGCAAGTGCCAATACAAATCTGAGAGAGTGTCTGATTTCTTAGAAATAGAGATTAACCTCAAAGTAAGGCGGCTGCTATGCTCGCCGGCCGCTCTTAAAATCATCTACCTAGAATAACTCGAGATTGGAGGAACGGATAGAGGCTGTCCTCCATCCTGAAACTTTGTCAGGTGACAATCAGTACGTCCGCTTCCTCTTGCACAACATCGATTGACATATGGTGAAATATAGGTATCTCTGTTCACAATGCGAAAGCCTTCAAGACGCAACACGTTATATTGAACTCAAAGAGTTGCCTCCAGTTCTGCATTTTTCTTTGTTGCGTTTCGTTTATGATCTTTCTACTATGGAGCGCAAGAAGTCCAAGCATTCTCTCTCATTTCCTACTACCTTAGACATGAATCCATTTCTGGGACGAAACGATCAGAAACGTTCGGAAGCAAGTACCATTGACAAAAATGTTTATGATTTACGCGGTGTTCTACTGCACAAAGGTTCAAGCGCATATCATGGCCACTATGAAGCTCAAGTTTATGACTTAACGTCAGTCCTTTTAACACTGCGGCAATACTAACTTCCGACAAGATTCTAGTCATAAATCATGGTTCCAGTTCAACGATGAGACTGTCACAAAACTCAAAGCTCTGGGCGAAACTTTAAAATTTAATAAACCTATCGTCGTAGACATCGAAGACTCCGATGAAAGGTTTTTATCAACGTGTTTATCTGCTGTACATCCGCTTACTATCGAAGAAGAGCATCCACTTCTTTGGGAAGGAAAAATCGAATGAACGCAAGAAAACGGCGCCGCGTTGATAGTGATGAAGAGATGTAGGTCATATCAGCAATCTTATGTCTGTCCGACTCAAAAAAACGCCTCCTTACCACTTCCCTGTTAGCGAAAAAAGCTTTTCTAACAACATCCAGTATGTGACTTTCCTACTCCTAGCAATGTTTCAGCGCTCTCATTTGAAAATTTCAGGTTAATCTCATCAAAAGATGCTTACATGTTGATTTATGCTCGCAGAATTTATCATTCCTCTCCATTAACAACATATGCCAGTCCCATCCCCCACCCTCCACCTGATGCCCTTGTGGTTGTCAACGCACTCAATGCTGTTCACGACGAAGCCTGTGAACAATACGATGTGAAGTTTGTGCCCTGCTTTCTTCATTGATCATAAAAGTTGTATGTCTTTTTCAGGCAAAATTTGCTAAAAGCTGTATTTCAGCAAAGACGCAGGAAGGTAATGGATATTTACCGCCGATGGAATGTCGAGTCTACGAATACGGTAAGTGCTATTTCTGCACAGTAGCCCGTTGTGCTGTATGGAAAGTTGCTAGGATTCTATTTTAGTCAGCCGTCAGGCCCTATCCGGCTGGTTATCTCAGCATCGAGATAAGTCGATTCCGACGCTTTCTGCACCTGGGTCAGATGAGAAGACTGAACGCAAATGTATCCCTCTGGATGATATTACCTGTGCTCATATGGCAGTTGATCCCAATAAAGCCAACAACATCAAGCGCATCAGTCGCGTATGTTGAACTATGAGCTTTTTCTGCCGGAACGTTTAGATTGATTTATTCTTCTTTGAAAAAATTAGCAAGCATACTTAGACATTGTAAAGGACACCAGCTGGGACTTTGAGCCTAGATTTACAACCGCCAATATATGTGTGGATTGTGTCCAATGTTCCTTCAAGGGTAAATGCTCTCCCTAGACTGTAGCCATTGTGGCTGATTTCACAGTGCCAAGAACGATTATACCAAATTGAACACCCCCAATTGGTAGCTCAGTTTGACCAGATATCTGAGGTCGACGTGGATCATGTAGGCTTTTGGATATCGAAGCCATGGATCAAGGGTGAGTCTTGTTCGTTCGCAAAAAGTTCATGTATTTTTGAACCCACTCTTTCAGACTGGCGGTTGTCCAAACCTAAGATGCATGTAGTTTCTGAGAGTGATCCCGCTCCTGATTTTGCAGACTTTGCTTCTGATGTTCTTTGTGAGCACGGGGCCTTGTCTCTCAATGCAACGTCACGCCGAAGGATATCTGCAGAAGTAAGCTGCGCCGTTATGACTATCCGTAATTTCTAAGTTATGCTCGATCTTATAGGCTGCAGAACTCCTTCAGAATATCTTTCCTTCTTGGAATCCGTTGTCAGCAAATTTGGAACTATGCCCTGTGTGCGACGCTAGTATACACATCTCGAAAGAAAGTAAACGAGAGGTTCGGAAACAGGCAGAAGACGAGAAAGTATTATGGCTTTAGTCTCAAACCCTGGCTACAGTTGACTATTTCATATACAGGCTAGACTAAAATGCCTGTACGAGGCACTGCAATCTGGGGACACAGCCGTGCCAGAAGACGGCTTATGTGCCCTTATTCCTGACCGGTTTGCAAAAGACTGGAAGCAATGGCTCAACCGGCCAACCGACTGCCCACGGCCGAACGAAATTGATAATACATCATTCTTATGCGACCATGACATACTCGTTCTTGATCCTAATGCCCCTGCTGATCTTGAAGGGTCTGCTGTGTGCATCAGGCGAAGTGATTGGGATATACTGGAAACAATGTAGGCACGCCTGTGTCTTGTGCATTTCATATTTCTGACACGTTACTATCCTGTAGGTATCCGAGCGGACCTCTGATTGCCGTGGAGAGGCAAACCCAGGTGGGCAGCGTTTTGAGCAAGTATTCTTCCGAACTTCCTGTGTGTGAGGATTGCCGGATGAAATGGTGTGTATGATCCGTAAAAAATTCTGTCCCCTCCCTCAGCACGCCCACAGTAAAACAGCCTGGATAACGGCGGAGATTGTCATCCACTTGAATAGGGCCAAGCAGAAGCCGGCTATGAAGTTGAACGGAGAGAAGCCTTTGAATAAAGCACTAGTTACCCATCTAAAATCTGGCCCCCGCCAGTCAAGGCGGCTACGCCAGATCAAAGAAATCGGCGAGAAGCGACGTTTTACCATCTCAAAGTCTACCACTGTAAAAGAGATTAAGATCATGGTAAGTGCACCATGAATTCTGGCGTCCCTGTGAATATCGGTGTTCTAAGTAAGATGGTCAGGTACAAGATGAATTAAACATACCTACCATCTGCCAGCGATTATTTCATCGTGGCAGGGAACTCGATGATAACGCCGCCACGGTGGAGTCATTAGATATCTTCGCTCGTGATATTTTGGAACTCAAGCAGGAGAACGAGGTTGTGGACCTGGATTCTGATACCGATGCTGCAGAAAATAGACCTCAGGGCGAAGAAAGAGGCTTCGGTGGTACCCTCCTTGGGGGTTCTGGATTCATTGATACATTGTCAAGCTCTCCTCCTTCACGAGTCGGAGAGAAGCCGTGCAGTGCGTGTACGTATTCGAACGGCGCAGACGCCCTTAAATGTACGATATGTGATACATTGTTCACATGATAGACACTACTCCATAATCCATGATGGAAATCCAGTGGGCCTACGGCAAAACATCTATGCATGTACACCCATTTAAGTATCACAAAGGAAAGCTAAAAAAGATTTACGATCAAAAAGTCCCATGTACAACCCAGAGAAATACTACATTAGGCAGCACCAAAGACAAAGCCCAATCGATACAAAAGAAGTTTACACGTACTCAGAAACTGATGACAGAGGATAGGGGGGTGGGTTCATGGGTAATATACGAGGGGCCGTCCCAGTGGTGTGTGAACGCGGTGGACGAATTACAGGCGGTGGTTCGACAGTTGGTGTGCGCGCTTTGAGAATAGATGTCGCAGCCACCATGATGTCTACCTCAGTAGAGTCTCTCCCTGTTTGTTTCACGGCCGCTGCGATTGCTCCTTGGGTGGCGTCTGACAGTTCGTTAACCGTCACGCTCTTGATTGCTGTCGTCTCTGAGTGCTGGTGTGGAATACCACCACTGGCGACAGTTCGGTCAGCGATAACCGTGTGTGCCGCCTGTACGACAACATTCTGTGCTGCAACGGCAAGAAGCCGGTCCTGCTGAGGGTTGTCCCCGGAACGGGTGATGGCCTTGTCATATGCATCGACCGTATGCTCAAGGACCTGTTTTTGTTTGGCGAGTTCCTGTATGTCGCTCGCTTTGGGTGGAGAAGCAGAAACGTATTGTTCTTGCGCCGCCTTCTCCTCTGTTACTCGCGCTACTACACTTTGAAGCACTCGGATGACTCGAGTGTCTGGCGACTCTGGAGAGCCTCTCCTCACGGGCAGAGGGCGAGGCTTCACTCTAAAGAAAGGGGTTATGATGACATTAATGGCAGCGTTACCAGTGGACTCACCGTTGGACTCCTTGGAAGAGCATGGAGTCACTTGCGCTCCGGCGTGGAGGTTCGCCGGCAGCCAAAGAAGGTCGCCGCGAACGTGGGGCGGCGGAAGCTTCAATAGCGGTCGCAGGGGCAACGGAGAGCTGAAAAGTATGGGAGAGTAGTCCTTCTTGTCCGTCAAGGACATACTATCAACATAAAGTGGAAAAGGTCAGTCCACGGCCACATGGTGGTATCTCAGCGTACCTTCGCATTGACAATGATGAAACAACTTTCAGCATCAGGGGGAGGAATCCCAGAGAGCATATCGTTATTCCACGACAGCCAGGAGGGAAGAGATGGTGAGGTATATTCAACAGGTACATTCTGCCATGCAGCCTGAGGGTCCCAAACCCGAGGCGTCCATGACCATTTGAGCCCACAATATGCAATAGGAGGAGGAGTCCCCGCCAATTTGCGGTGAAAGGGACGAAATTCCCATCTACCATCACTAACTTTTTTGGCTTCGATATTCCAGATGTGGTTTCCTTTTGATTTCGCCTTTTTTCCATCCTCATTGAACCGAAGGATGTATTGTTGCCGCCACAGATAGTTGCGGATCTGGAGTGAAAAGTGAGGTAAGCAAGGGGGCCGTGATCACCAACGAACCTTTTTCATGGGAATTTTATCCTCTGGGTAGCCAGAACGGGCAAGCTTGAACAGCAGATGAGGATTGTGCGGACGGACAGGGAGCTGGCGTTACCTCATCAAGGAAGCCGTTGGTGAATGCCTGAATTCGGAATTTGAATGGGCGGAAGTCCAAAGATTCACTCAACCGTTGCATCTTCTTGGCCATGAGGGTCTGGTGGATAGGCTCGCCTTTGTTGTCGGTTGCATCGACTGGAGTGGGAGTGAGCAAAGGAGGGAGAGAGAAATAAGGGAGAGGGCGTACGGTTGGAGCAGATTTTGTTGAGATACTCGAAAAATATGCGGTCGACCTCGGCGCGATATTCCTGGGGAACATCAGAGCCGGATGGCGGGCCGGCGGGGCTGTCAGAAGACTAGGAAGAGGGTGAGCTATTTTGTTTTTTTTTGATATACAAGGAAAACACACATGGTGGCTATTTTTAGAGAGGCCGCTTTCGTTATCGTCGTCATCGTCGTCATCGTCATCGTCGTCTGAGTTGGACGTGCTGGGCATTGTGCTGAGTGGCGGCCGGTCTGATGCTGGCGATAGCGACGAACCGGGCATCTGATTATCGAACCAGTTCGGCGGGGTCACCTGCGCCGGCGCTTTCGGCCCAACTCTGCCCGCCCAGCTTCCCGACGACGCCTCCATATACCACGAATTCGGAAACGTCCCACTGATCGACCCAGACCGAGACATCCGGCCTATAGGTGGGCTGATTGTCGTCACTGTCTGCTGTAACGGTTGCGTCGTAAATGGATCTGCCATGTTGTTCGCCGCAACTGGTGGTGTCGACGGTAGTATCGCCCCAGAGTGTGACCCTGTTGATAGCGAGTGATGATGCCGCGTCGATACAACGGGATCTGACCATGACGAGTGGAAGACTGGCGGGATTGTAGGCATCGGAGCCGAGGAGTTTGAGCCGAAATCAACTTGTGAAGGGACAGATGTGGGGAATGGAGAGAAGCTCGGTCCTGCAGATGTTGGTTTCCCAGGGCTCCCGAATGGCCCGTACGGGGAAAATGTCGTTGGTGGTGTCGGTGGTCGAGATGTGGGCGGTTGTTTAATTGGAACTGTAGGTAGTACAATCCCAGAAACAACAGTGAATGACGG
Organism: Myochromella boudieri; assembly: GCA_018221655.1. Lineage (NCBI taxonomy): Eukaryota > Fungi > Basidiomycota > Agaricomycetes > Agaricales > Lyophyllaceae > Myochromella > Myochromella boudieri. The sequence continues at coordinate 59,073 of JABCKU010000053.1, read as the reverse complement.
AGTGGCAACGGCGGGTGGAGTGTCTCCAAACCCGAGATTAAGTGGGACAGCGTCGTCCTGAGGCTCCCGTTTTGGTGCCTTGACACTTCGCTGCTCCTCCAACACAGATGCGCATCGTTTTCTGGAGTGGTCAGAGATATTCAAGTGGTCCGTTACTGAGACATCCATAGGAGATGAGGTGAGGGGGATAGTGGGCTGAACAAACGATAGCGGGTTTTCCCTGGGTTCTTTGACAAGGATTCCAGACGATTGAAGTGGTACGGAGTATGGGGTTGAATTCAGGGCGGTGGAGATAGACACTAGACCAGCAAATTTCTGGGTCACTTGAGAAATGCGCTCATTTAAAAGGCCAATGCTCGAACTAGTCGCCCTGTCATGTCGGTGATGTAAAATGGTACGCGCATGCTTTGCAGTCTGTTCAATACTGGACGAAGTTAAGTCCTTGTAAGCGGTATACGACATGAAAACAACTCACTCTTCTAACATGTTCTCCACAGCCACTACAGATTCGGCTTCTGCTTTTATAGACACCGTCTCTGTTGAAAGAAAGGGCAAAGTAACTGCCGCAGGAGACATACCTATGTATGAGGGTGGCAAAGTGACAGGTGAAACAGACGTGTTGGCTCGGCTGCGACGAGTTATGACGCCTGGTTGATCCAGGGCAGACTCCAGGGAAGAGGTCACACCAGCGCTATACATCGATGCGGTTCCGTGAATGGAAGGTGAGGGAGTTTGACCTGGGACCGAAGCGGATAGGGAATGCAGATTGGATGCAACTTCGAGACCCATTGTGCTGTCCATTGCCGTGAACGGGTCAAGAGCCGAAAGGTCTGACAAGAAGCCAGGAGGTCCGGGCCTCATGTGTGGCGCTGGTGCGACTTCCATCGTGTTCATGAAGGCAGCAGATGAAGGGATTTCTGAGATGGCCGCATGCATCGGATTAACGAGAATGGTGGACGGATCGGGCATGGTCGGAAAGACAGGGGGGATTTCCTGCATCAATTGAGGCACAACAGACGATGTTGGCATAGCGCTGGGCAATATACTTGGTATAAAGCTAGTATTCATGTCATTAGGATGCTGTAAGATAGGTGTCGTGTCCATTGCACCAGTATCCCCATTCTGGATGTTTTGGTGGTACTGGACGGTACCCATTGCAGAATGAACGAGATAGACAATGATCCAAATGGTTGTCCAACACACGCACACCAAGGACAGGAGCGACTCTATACGCTGGCTCAGAAAGTTGACGTTGGCGTCAATAACGAGACAAGGATCAAGGCGATCGATTCGAGAACGTGGATTACGGATACAAGGCGATCTCGAGGTAATGTTGGGAAGTCGCTGTGCAATGGAAATGGGATGCACGCTGCAAACCCGCGACGCGCCCGAGTTTGACAAGTATGAATGCAGACAATGAGCCTAGAAGGAAAGAGAGCACGACGAGTGTCGTGGCCCGTATGACTCTCGAAACGTCTGATTTGGGCACAACCGATAAGACTGAAAAGGGGGAAAGAAGAAAGAGGGGGAGTAGGCGAAGGGAAGATGGGAGACAGTCTAACTCTGCTCGGGCTATAAAGCCTTGCTAGAGGCTTAAGCTCCGTCGTTACCGAAAGTCAACTTTCCTCTCCGTCGTCACAAGTGTCACACCCCGACCCTGCCAGTGAACAGTCCTATTCAGTCGGCATCAGTTCTTCAGGGCATCGCAGGCACTGCCTCGTTGGCGACGTCTGTTCAGTGTTCTCATCACTCTCAACCGAACGCTTTGTAGCTCCTGTCGTCTATGCAGCCAATTTACAGCCAATTTGCACAGACGACAAGTGATATATAATCTCGTGATGTAAAGTACATTCAGCAGTGAACTAATACCTCCTTCGGGGGCTACGTGAACGTTCCCTGTCTCTTCGTCGATCGCTGTAAACAACACATTGTCAGTTCTGGGTCACTGGAAAACACCCGCGAAGCTTGCTACTGACTCATATCGAGACGACGAATGTCTGTCGTACCCTCGATCACGATCACCTCGTTCTCGATCCCGATACTCTTCGCCTCCGCGCGACGGCCGATAATCACTGCCACGCTCACCAGCACGAGAAGGCGTTCCCGCTGCAGCACCGCCGGTCACACCAGGAGCTGGTGTTGAGCTTGGAGGTGCCATCTTCCGCTTCTCACGCTCCTCCCTAAACTTGGAAAGCATATTACGCAGCTCATGGTAGCCCAAATGCATCTATATGTGTTCAGTAATTAGAAGCAGAAGAATTCGGTGGCTATAAACTTACTTTGCCACCAAAATGATCGGCCAATCGACGGTCAGAGTCTAACACGGAGAGGTATGCACCACAAACATCACAGACACGCAGTTTTTGATGACCTGAAGCACCTGACGTATCTGTCAATTGTTGAAGTTCTCGCTGTGGCCAGAAAAGTTAGAATGAAGTGGTGGCAGAAGGGGTGGAAGGACAAACCTCTTTCTCTGACTTCTCGCTCTTCAGTGCCTCGATAGCCGCCAGTTCTCTCATGGATTCGTCCACTTTGCCTTGTTCGCCTATGTCTGTTATTAGACGCCAAACAGTACACAATGCACACCGAGCATACCAAGTGTTTCGATCTTCTCTGTGCCACCCTGGATAGCCAACTCAATTTCCGCAATTTCCCTCATCTACAGTCACATAAGTCTAGAAAAGTAACGATAAGCGTACTTGGCCCGCACCAGATTTGTCGTTTTTGCGTTCTCTTCTGGAGTTTTCTCCAACCTACGATGCGCCGCTCGAATTCGGCGATCACACTCGTCCACGAATGCGAAGATGTTTGATTCATACTCCATCTGAAAGCGGTTGAAGATGGGGTCGTTGGGGTTGGCTTCTTTTGCAGCGAGGTATTCTGTCTTCAGGCGTTCTGTATGCGATTTTGGGCATGCACCAAGATCCATTTTCTAAGATGCAAAATTGAGGCATGAAGTATACAAAATGACATGTTCGTATACGCACTGTATTAGTGAAGAGAGCATGTGGGCAGGTTCCACATAGGAAGTTTCTACAAACCTTTTCGTCAGACCAAACCAAGTTTGCATTCGCGACACCCATGGCTTCTGGACCCATCATTTGCTGTCAGAAGTCAGCAAACGAATCTTCGAATATATGCATTGACAAACCTCTAAGAGCTTACGCTGCATCTCAGCGAGACGCCCCATTGGTGAGTACGACTGTCAAACGACTGTATGAGTCGTTGGAGCAGCTAGGGATAAATCTATTTGTCACAACCTGTCCTGCCAAACATTATCGTCCACAGCTTGTCATTCAAGTCCTCACAAAGTTCAAACCTATACTCGGGTGATTACATGGTTAAACAGTTTAACGCCGAACGGCGAAAGGGCGAGGAATAGAAATACCAACTATTATAAAGAGGATTATCCGGGTATGAGATTAGTACGGAATTAGAAGTTATTTACTACTGGAAGCTATTTACTAGAAGTTAACATTGACACATGCTGGTGACTATTGAGGAGTAAGACAATTGTGTGAAAGAGCTGATAAGATGAAAATGTATGCTACAAATATGCTGGTGAATGCCTGAGTTGGTCTGAGTATGTCAAAGGTGTCTGCCTTGAATAGTATATGTGAGCTGGCGAACGTTATCGCATAGCCGCTGAGGGAACAGTTGAGCCTTGTCCATAGCCACGTCCACGCCCTCTGCCACGACCTCGACCGCGAGAATTACTTTGACGTTCCTGTGATGCCGCTGGACTTGTCATGTGGGGGGACTTTGGATTAATTTTAGAGGCTTTTTGCTGATGGCTCGTAGGAGTATGTTCTACGTTATACTGGACAGGAGGTGGCTCAAATCCGCCACAACGTACCAGCAATTGCTGTATATCATGAATTTTGTCTGCCTTGGCTGGCGCCCTCTTTGATAGAGCCGCTCTATCATTGATGAGCCGTTTCCAAACGATGGCCATATCGTCCTTGGTGGCGAGTCCTTTATCGAGGATCATCCAAACAAGCTCTGGCTCAAGCGAATTAAAGGCGAGGGATAATAAAGATGTCGAGGGCGGTGGATTATAGAGTTCCGTCGTGCCTTCACTAGGCACGTGTTCCTCAAAAAAATAGGCCACAACGGGGATCTGGCCATATTTCAAGGCAATATGGAAAGCAGTCAATTTATAAGAGTCTCTCTCCTCAAGTTCAGCTCCTAGCAAAATGTGAGTAAACAATAAAATAAAGTAATTTATTATTTACCGTGGCCATCTAGCCATGTTACAAGGCTGCGGTCTCCATGTTTTGCAGCGATGTGTACAAGAGTCTCCAAGGGATCGACGGGTAGGACTTTGATAAATTCCTGACATCCATGTTTTACTTCACCACCAGCAGCGTCAACATCATCTTCCCAAACGCCTTTCTTTACTTGTTCTGCATTGCCTGCCCTTGCTGCTGCAAAAACAGCTGACCGAGCTGCTTGGCTATGTTCTTTCCCAAGACGTGCTGCTTGTTCATTTTTTTGACGCTGTGACAGTGCCTCCGTCTTTTTGTTCTGGTTTTTGAGTTTCTGGCGTTTCTCGGCGGCTTTACGTTCTAGTTGACCTGTCAATGCTGTGTAAAGGCCACCACAAAATCAAGCATCAAACCTTCTTCACGCTCTCTCTCCTGCCTCTCCTTCCGAACAGATGATTCCCGTTTCCTGCGTTCCTCGCCTTCTCTCTGTTCTCGGAGAGACCGCTGAATTCGAGCCAGATATTGTTCTGGGGTTTCCTCAGGTATCCGTCTGTGGCTGCGATGCGCCCCTGAAGAGAGCGCGAGTGGTGAGTAACGCCAATGTATAAAAAATTGAATATAGAAATCACGGATGTAGAACGCATGGACCTCATCACGCAGCGCCGCTTCGAAAAAGGCCCTGAGGGACGCAAGCCCTGAGCAGGTTACTGGAAGTAAAATGGATGAATGCGCACTGGTAAAAATATGCACAGCCGATCTCGTCCTCTCCATAATCGTCGAATTCATAATCAGAAATGTCTGAGTCGTCGCTAGTGTCCAAATGTTTTAGAAGAACACGATAAGCTTCATTGACTTTCTGAAATTCATGAGTGGCTGAGGGATTATCTGGATTCTTGTCTGGATGCGTTCGAAGAGCGATCTAGAGTAGGTTTGCGGGGGTTTTCGATTGAAGGTTGGCGCAACTGAGTTGCACTGCACACTCAACTTGTTTGTACGCGCTCTTTATGACTTCCAGTGTAACTCCCTGAAAAAAGTGAGCTTTAATCGCAAACGGCAGAAGACAGAAGAATGCACCTCTTCCAGTCCCAAAACTGCGTAAGCCTCCGCAGTTCGTAAATGCATTGGTTGAAGCCTTGAAATTTTGAAAAGTGAAAGGTGTTTTTTGGCGTGACAACCAAAAATATGTTACGCGACGCGTTTGACCTTCCTCTTTTGACTGTATTTGAGTCACGTCAGTTATTCCTTGGCTTTGAAGCTCTCCTCCCAAGTTCATGCCACACGATGCGTCGGGCAGTGCGCCACCTACTCTGCAGGCCCCTCCAATCATTCCAGAAACACAGCCCTTTTTAAATACCGAACCATCTTCTGGGTTTCTTAATGGATTCATCGAAAACAAGTATGCCTTATAGTTGCTTTCGCATTCCAGTTCAATGTCTGAATTCACCAAGTACAGTCCGTATTTCCAGGCTGGCTTTGGGCTTATGGTGCGTAAATATCTATTTAATCATTTTTTAATCATATGTCATCCACGTTCCAGGGTCTTGGAGTCGGTCTCACAATTCTGCGCCAAGGACTTGTATTTGGGACGACAGCTCTCCGTAGACGAATGCTTGTCACTCTTGAAATTAATAACAAGGACCGCGCTTATGAATGGTTCTTGACTTGGATGGCTAGCCAAACAAGTTCCACCGCAAAAGTCCCAAAGTCAACACCCTGGACTCGAAGCCATCAACTCAGTGTGGAGACAATGATAGAACAACGCAAAAATGGAAGCTCGTCTGCTTTTTTCAAACTTGTTGCCGGACCTGGCATACATTGGTTCAAATATCAAGGAGCATGGATGCAGGTTTGCTGTTGTACCCCTTCAATTTCATGCACCATCACATCCCCTTTCAGGTCAAACGTGAACGGGAAACGAGATCTATGCAACTCATGTCCGGAGTGCCATGGGAGACCGTCACTCTGACCACACTGTCCCGAGATCGCGTGTTATTTCCACAATTACTTTCTGACGCCCGTGATCTTGCCATGCGGGGACAAGAAGGAAAGCTTGTGATACACACTGCATGGGGAATTGAATGGAAACCATTTGGGCAGCCACGCCGCAAACGGCCTCTTCAAAGTGTTGTACTGGAACCTGGACTTTCCAAAAGAATAGAGACAGATATTAGATCTTTCCTTGATCGAAGACAGTGGTATGCTGATCGAGGTCTGTCACTTGGCCCAGTGAACAATTGTCTGTAATTTACTTTATTTATCAGGAATTCCATATCGTCGGGGATATCTTTTGCATGGTCCCCCAGGCTCAGGGAAAACTTCATTCATTCAGGCATTGGCCGGATCGCTATCATACGATATTTGCCTATTAAACCTATCTGAAAGAGGCCTTGCGGACGACAAATTATTTCATCTGTTATCTAATGCACCTGAACGTAGCTTCGTGTTGATTGAAGACATTGATGCGGTGTTCAACAAGCGAGTCCAAACGAAAGAGGATGGGTAGGTTGATTTTTATATTTCGCCTTCCATCAATTGACGGTTTTGCATTAGATACCAGTCATCTGTAACATTTTCTGGTTTTCTAAACGCTCTTGATGGCGTGGCTTCAGGGGAAGAGCGCATAATTTTTATGACAACCAATCATATCAAACAATTGGACCCCGCACTCGTTCGCCCCGGCCGCGTTGACGTTTCTGAGTTGATAGATGATTCAAGCTCTATCCAGGCGAAAACACTATTCACTCAATTTTACGGAGGTAGTGAAGATCTATCGAAGGAGAAGCTCCACAAACTTGCCATCACACTGGAAGAGATCGTCGAAGCAGAGGCGGAAGCTGGAAGGAGGGTGAGTATGGCTGCATTACAGGGATTGTTCATACGGAACGATGCTAGAGAAGCCATAGTGCGATGTCGCGATCTGTTTACCACAAGGGTATGAATGTAAATACAATGCCAAGATATGTAAAGTGGACATCCAAGACAGGCGTTTCAAAAGACTGCCTTTCTTTTTCGACCAGTGAACTTTGAGTCGCGTGGAACCGCCTCCTTTCCTCGTTTGCGGTACAACTAATATAGAACCATTAGCATGCGCATAACCATGGGCGTGTTGTGGTTGATAGATTACCTCTTTTTTTCTGAGTATCCAATCACGATCCTTTACGTTCTTCCTCTTACCGTTCTTTGTCTTCCCCCGATCTCTTTCTCGGCGTCTTTCAAATCTAATCCGGCTGTCCTCCTTTTCCTCGCCTTCCAGACCACTGGGAATTTGTTGTTGCGACCCGCCACCTCCGACAAACAAGCATAAAAATACCTTTCTAGCTTTATTTGAATTTGGATAATCCACCACGATACCTCCTCCGAAACCAGCTTTCTGAGCAGACGATGTAACTAGTTGTATTTGATCATCTGATGAAGGATAGAATTGGAGGACGGCGCGTGAGGGGTTCCGAAGCGCTGAATGCAAAGTGGTGAAAAAGCGATTTAGTCGATGGGGAGGTGAAGATGTTGGATGGGACGTCTCTGCGTTCAGAAGCCACTGGAGTACAGATATGCTGATGTAAAAATTAGGATAGGCGTCGCACTTATGCTGATTTCTCCACGTACCTAATTGCTCCATCAAAGCTGCCTGGTCGGAATCCAAAACCTTGCCCGATGTCCTGGAGAAAGAGATCACCTTCAACCTCTCTCTCTAAGGCAACCTCTGAGATTGACGTTAAAGCAGGACCGTTTGTAGTGTGATCGAAGCATCGAACCTAGCATACTGGGCGCAATGTCAACACCAGCCCAGACATATCCTTCTTCATCCAAGATTTCCCCTGAGAGTCCTGAACCACACCCAATGTCAAGCAGAAAAGCAGGTTCTTCTTCAGGTAAGTTTAGAAGTTCCAATGCTCTGTAGGTCATATCCGCTTGTATTTGCTGATTCCTTGTACTGCAGGAGAACTACAATCAGTCGCCTGCTTAACATATCAAACCTGCTGTCTACTTTTGCGTATATTTTTTTGCCTCTGTGTCGCCATAGTACTTCAAAATGTTGAGCTTTTCTAGTCACACTGGGAGAGCAAGAGCGTACGATCTCTGGAGGTGCCTGCAACTCTGGCCGTGACATGACAATGGAGGATGAAGGTAAATTTGGGTTTTGGAGCCTGTCCAAATCGGACCTCTCCGCAAATTTTATTATTTGCCACAAGGCTAAACTTGGAACTACTGTCATCCACCTTGTATATAGCATCTTAAACGATATCTACTTCGTGTCTGGCTAGGCGTCTGTGACTACAATGCAATATACGTAATCTATCAAAAGGCGAAACGTGCAAGAAATACATCCAGCCTCAGCTAGCATCGAGGTAGCCGTGGGTAGCCGCCAACCACTGACACCCATCCTGCATCATGCTAGCAAAGCATCATATGGTAGGCTTAGAACTGAGATGGGCCCTTCGAAGTTCACCAATAAGGTTGATCAATGGCAGCGCACATCTCGTCTCGCTGGAGAGGCCCTTCTCTGGTTTGGGATCACTCTGGGCCAACACATATTGCCCCTCTTGGCGCTCTGTTGATTCTCCAGTACATCCACATATCTAGATGGAGAATGTTATGCATCTTTGCCAACTATGGCACCATGTTCTTTCTTTACAATCTCACTCTGAGTCCTGGAAATAATCGACATTGGATTGAGGCATAGGGGCACTTAACTGATTTCGACCGTCCGGAAGACTCCCCTGAGTTTGCCCGATAGTCCGCAGTGGCTGATATGCTGAGCCCATCTCAAATTGTACTTGATCATTTAAAGTGTAACGACTAACTTATGAACACGTACTTAGATCAATATTAACGCGTGGGGACTGCATGGCTTACTGTTTAACACACAACGCAGTGTAGCTTGTCCGTCTGATTACCATGTTTACTAGCTCCTTTAACTGTAACATCGTCTTGAGACGGGAGTGGCGTATCTGGACTTCGTACCACGGCATTCTGTGAAGACATTTTTATTGTGTGATTCTGTCAACAGAAGGAAGCGCGGTCAAGTAGGCGGACTGTCGTAATATCCCAAACGGTACATAAACGAGGAAGGGATCGAGAGGACGTTGCAGTGGTGACCATGTTGGGGCATACTATGGATTGTAGGCATCTCTGGGAAGTAAAAATGAGCGGTAAGTTAGTCTCGAATGCTTGTTAGAACGATCAACCGCAGCAATGAACGAAAATCTGATTTACTCACTGGCATACAGTTAGAGCCTACTTAATGCTAATCATCTCCCACTGGAACTTCTTCTTCGAGATATTTCACAAGCTTAACTCGAATTACTGTACTTTCATCGCCACGAAGAACGTCAGAGATGAAGTCCACCTGTACTTGCATTTGGACCTGGCGGACGCAAAATTGACATAGGAGTTACTGTATATGGACAAATTAAATAACCACTGACCATCTCTAACGCACCGCGTATCACGCCACACAGAACGTTGCTAAACCACAGGCCACCTTCTAGGGCTTCATCCGGAAGCTCTACAAATTCTGCAAGGGGATTTTCGTCCAGGGTCAGAGTAAAAGTTGATCCAGCTGATGCTTGTGTCGTAGAGGTACCATTATCGGGCCTCGGCGATGGTGGTTGCGGAGGTATACCGTGTGCAATAGTGGGTGTAATGTTAAGGAACGACTTAAATCCGACCTACAGAACCCGAGAATGGAAATCAGTACGTGAGATAAGCCTGGTAAGAAGGTGATTGGAGGTGCCGACCTTTGATACTACTTCACCTACCTCTCTGAAATCCGCGCATCTCCCAAGTCCACTTTTCGCAAGGAAGTCTTCAATCAATCGAGTCCCGATGTTGTATCCCATCTTGTCAAGTTGTTTGTTCACCTCCGCATAGTCCTCATAATCCTGTATGAGTTGAACAACCAAGGCGCCGTAAGTCAAGGCAAACAACTCTGCGTTCTGCGATTATTAGCCTGAGCACAGAGTAGGTATAAAAGCCATCGAATCTCACAATCTTTTCAGCGCGCCCTTTCCAAAGGTCTTCACCAATGTTCTTGTATTGCTTGCTTGTTGTCGCCATTACTGTAAAGACGCGGAGATACTAATATGTCACAAACTACATACACAACTGGTAATAGTTATGAAGTTTGGTCACGCTTTACATAACTATTATGAGAGTACCATGATAAGCACAAGTACTCCGAGTCGTTGAACGCAGAGTACAACGAACAGTAAAATGAATATATAGCCGTGAAGATAATAAGGTACATAGACAAAACCCCTTCTAACCTCACCAACGATCCAGTTGATTGAGTTTCTTTGCTGTCTTCGCATTGGACTGCGTATTCTGTCCTCTGACGGGTAAATGCATTGCGTGTCTCTTTCCGACGTAGCTCCCAATCATCCGCTGGTGCGCGATATTTTCCCGAATCATCCGCCTCAATTCTGATTCTATCTTCAGATCCTTCAATGGGTCAGGGACCACCTTCGTGGCCTTAAACACTACACCCGCTGATGTTGCCCGTTTGAGGTGCTTTGCCTCCCGCGCTTCCTTGAACACGTTGAACTCATTCTGCAAGTCCTGCAGGGATTTATTTGGTAGAGGTGGAACATAGCCAGGGTCAGCAAGGGGGTATCGCGGGGGAGGTTGAGACGTTCCCGGAGAGGAAAGGAAAGAGGCGAGAGCAGTGACTTGGTAAGGTGTCAAATCCTTCATCTTGCACTTGTCGTGGATTTGTAGGCGAGCGCAGAGACGGTGTGCTGTGTGGTGGCCAATGCCGTAAAACCTTGTGAGCGCAAACTGTCCATAAGTTAGAATACGAGCCATGTAAATAGCAAACACACTTACTCGTGCCACATAGGTATCTCGTAGGTTTATCCCAAGGATGTGCACCATAACGTCTCTTCACAATGATATTTATATTCACCCAAAATTTGAGTTACATACTGTCACGACTTCGTCACAATGAAATATTTGTACTCCGCCGTCTTGAACATTCACCACCATGTCAGCAAACAAAGCGGAAGGTCGTCGAGAGGATGCACTCGTGAAGCAGCGTACTCAAATGCGAGAGGAGTTTGAGCGCCAAAAACAGTCTCTCATTAGCGAGACTGAAAAGGCAAGGCCGTCATCCAATCGCTTTGTTGGGCAACATGACTCCATGGAAGACACCCTCAAGCACAGTACGGTCGGCTTGGTTCGTCTTGAGGACTTCCAACAGAGGAGGAAAGAGTTGGAAGAAGCGAAGGCGCGTGAGGCGGCCAAATCTAATGACTTAAAGTATGTTGTAATCAGGTTCTCCCCAATCTGCCCTTTACCTTGCTTCCCCATGCAATCGGATGGCTTATAGGATGTGGAGAATCTGTTTAGAGACGACACAAAGAAAATGAAGAAACGCAAGAAAGTCGCCAAAGCTACCTTGTCCTTTGCGTTAGATGATGACGAGGAGAATGATGGGTCTTCTAAAGTGGACGACGTGGACAAAGCTTCAACGGAGAAGGCGGACACTTCTGATGATGCCCCACCCGCAAAACGAAGCAAGTTCCGCAAAAATCCCAACGTTGACACGTCGTTCCTTCCAGACAGAGAACGTGAGGAAGCAGAGAGGAAGGAGCGCGAGCGTCTTCGACTGGAGTGGTTGGAAAAGCAGGAGATGGTTAAGAAAGAAGATATTGAAGTTGTGTACTCCTACTGGGATGGAAGTGGACATCGAAAAAGTGTCACGGTAAGTGCTTTTACAAGCTGAGAGGGTGTTGTCAAGATTCTAAAAATCAACTCCTCCAGTGCAAGAAAGGAGACGCCATTAGCACTTTTCTGGAGAAATGCAGACAGCAATTCCCAGAACTCAGAGGCGTGAGTGTAGATAACCTAATGTATATAAAGGTGAGACATCTACACTTACAATTGATAATGTTCTTACTTGAACAACAACATAGGAGGATTTGATAATACCTCATGTTGGTGCCACTTTCCGATATCTCTTCATTACTTAACTTTCCCCTCGCTAGCATTATAGTTTCTACGACTTCATCATTAACAAAGCTCGGGGAAAGTCAGGTCCTCTATTCAATTTTGACGTACATGACGACGTCCGTCTACTCGCTGATGCTACGAAAGAGAAGGACGAATCTCACGCAGGGAAAGTCGTAGAACGGAGTTACTACCAAAGAAACAAGCACATCTTCCCTGCATCTAGATGGGAGGTTAGTCGCGTAACTGGAAATTATCTGAGAAAAAGCTAACTAGTTGTCAGGTGTTTGATCCAGAAAAAAATTACGGAAAATACACGATTGCGTAGTGAGACTTGAACTCACACTTCCTCCATAGACTTTGGTGTATTCGCTACTCAATTGATAGTTTAGTGATAGTGCCAAGTGCACCAATGAAATAACCAAAAATGGGGGCACCGCAGATTGAACGCGGGACCTAAACTTCACACGCATAGTGATAGTGCCGTCGCGGTCCCAAGAAAGAACAAGCGGGGCCCGTCCTACGTACAGACAACAAGTACGCTAACGATGAATATGATCATTTCATGTCAACTCACAGAGACTCATCACGATCCAGAGTCTAAGTGGTTAACGCTTCGCGCAAACAATACACCTTGCGATAGTCTTAGTTATATAACTACAAAAGCAAACATTTGGCTATTATTCCCTCCATTAGCAGGGAGCTCCTCCTCAGTACTTTCAATCTCTCTGAGCGTCAATCCCCCATCTGATGTGTTCGCGCATTTCTGAGTAAAGGCAGATGAACCAACAAAGAAAGTGTTTGCTGTACCAACCTGTTCTTAATTAATAGGAGGGCGATAAGTTCCACTATGTTTTCACAGAAAGGGTTCGTTATGCGCGGAAGACGGTTTTCAAAACATAAATTTGTTTGATGATTCCTGCACTAAATAAATATTAACGATATTTTATATAGATGCATACCCAACTCACCAGAGAACATGTCGTAGCTGCTACCGCGGATGTTGTGTTTCAAGTGGAAAGCGACTTCCGCCAAAGTGCCCTTGAATCTCCAGGTTACTTGTTTGGAGGGCACAGATGCCTTCATGTCCGTGTCCCAAACCATCAGAGGTATGATTTGGTGGGTGTGTCGGATGGCTTCAAAAGCCTCTTAGAAGTCGGGTTCGGCTGGCCATTTCTCCGTTTCAGAAATAATAGGCTAAGTCACATAATAAGCTATTGTTGTGTATGATTGAGTTGAGTACTCAGCGGCACTCACGTCCATCTGGGACATGACGAATCTTTAAACAGTGTTTAATAAACAATTCTGAGAGGCAAACTCAGGCTTACCCTCTTGTTTGTGCGGGAGCATGCCAAAAGTATCCAAAACGGTCGAAAAGTCAGGACCAAAATCGGGATGGTGTCAGGGACAGTTAGAATTTAGTGTCTGACAAAATGTCCCATCAAGGGTTATAGTTGCCATGAGTGTGTAAAGCGTCTTGTCGGAGACCACTCTCACTATGAACGTAACAATCTCCTGGGGTTTCTTGGGATCAGCCTTTGAACTGGCCTTCACAGCAGACTTTGACTATTCGAGCTGACGTTTCCAAAACACACGCACCACCTGACGTGGTCTTCCAACTAAAAGAACTTTAGGCCCGCCACGTAGTCGGGATATCGAAACAAGCATTTCTTGTGCAAAGGTCCGCTAAAAACCTATTCCTGTCAAGACAATCTGACAAAATGTTCACAAGTAAATCACTACTCACCCTTCAGAAGAACTAAGATCAGAAGATATAAGGCTAGCCAAACTAGGAAAAATGTCTACTGCAGCAAAGCTTAGGCATGACTTTAAACGGAGGGAGATCAGCACGAAGGGCTTTCACGCGAAGAATTTTCACATGTAGGTGCCAATGTAGGTGACGGGAAACGATTCTTTGTACATGTGATGAAATTGCACGCCCGATTGGGACATTATGGGAGTGAGAGACCTTGCTAATCGCAAGGTGTTCTTCTCGCCTTTTACTTCAAGGTGCCATAATGTCCGGTGCAGGGGCTCGCGAGAATGTCTTCGCGACACGAATGGCACTAACAAACATGAAACTACGGCTCAAAGGGGCACAGACAGGGCATTCCCTTCTAGCGAAGAAACGGGATGCACTCACAACACGGTTCCGGGCAATCTTAAAGAAAGTTGATGAGGCATGTCCAGCACCATGGAGCTTCTCGATGCCTCAGTGGACTAATGGAGCATTAGGCAAAACGAAAAATGGGCAGAGTCATGCAATTGGCATCGTTCTCGATGGCTGAGGTCACTTATGCAACTGGAGACATTGCGTATCTTGTGCAGGAACAGGCAAAGCAAGCGGCCTTCAGGGTGAAGGCGAAGCAAGAGAATGTCTCTGGTGTTGTCCTTCCTGCATTTGAGGTGGATCGTGTTACTGGATCTGGTGCGTTAGAGAATTACTTTATGAGTTGACTGATTTATTCGTATGCTCGAAGATTTCAACCTCACCGGCCTGGGACGGGGTGGGCAGCAGGTTCTAAGAGCTAAGGAAGTTTACGCAAAAGCAATCGAAACCCTCGTGGAACTGGCATCACTACAAACGGCTTTCGCCATCCTTGACGAAGTCATCCGAGCGACTAATCGACGGGTCAACGCAATCGAACATCTCATTATTCCACGTCTAGAAAACACGATCAAGTACATTATCAGTGAATTGGATGAGATGGATCGTGAGGAGTTCTTCAGGTGTGTAAAGTATCACAGCGCGGAAGTCTATATTCATTTGGAAAATATGTATTTAGGCTGAAGAAGGTCCAGGGGAAGAAGAAGAGAGATACAGCTGCAAGAGATGCGGCCCAGGCGTCGTTGGTGGAGACAGTAGTGGCTGACGAAGAGGTGGAACATACTGCCAACTTATTGAGCAGTAAGGATGAGGATGTCATATTTTAATCAGATGGACTCAATTGGACAGACGCGATACCTTGCTTAAAGATCGTATGTTCCAGTAGCCCGTATTCAAGCAATTCGTTGTCCTCATGTAAGTTTTGCGTGATGGCATAACAGGTGCAGCAAGCATAGGTACATAGCAGTGATTTTGATGGTAAAATGAACACGACGGAGGATAGATGTATCACTGGAGGGCCAATAAATAAGTAAATGTGTTCAAAGAGAAGATTATCCAAAACGCACATCAACCATTTCAACATCCCCAGAAGCCGTCTCTGTTTTCTTCGTGTCTTTCCTATCCAGGATCGCTCGGCTAATTTGCATGTCGAACAATAATCTAACTAGCAATACAAAAAGACTCACCGGTCTTTATCCAGCTTAATTGTAGTAATTACAACATTGCTTGGGTGAATACCAATGGAGGCGGTGGCACCGTTCGACTTGTCCCTCTGCACACGATCGACATGGATCACCCACTTCTTGCGATACACTTGAGTAACTTTGCCCTCACGACCCTTGTATTTACCCCGGACGATGCGAACCTCGTCGTCCTTGCGAACGGGTAATGAGCGAGCCTGGGAATATAAGATGTCGGTACTGATAGGCTATAAATCGACGAGTCGGATAAAACGCACGTTGTACTTGGCACGGAGCTCTTTGGACAGAGAGGACGACATGATTTTCCTCCGAATAGAGGACGGGGCGGAGAAGTGCGCCTTGCGCGACTTGCGCCGGGAGGAGGAAATGTCTGAACGAAGTTATGAGTAAATGCGTATTGACCATCACAAGGTCATCCAAAAGCCAAAGTTGCCATCCAACCCAAATCTCCGCCAGATTTGACCAGCAAAACACAAAGACGGACGTGGTCGGCGTGGACACAGTGCAGACGATACGCACCGGCGTTGAATTTCATTTTGTCGGATCTTGAGGACGACGGGCGCGACGAGGAGAGACTTTCCGAGTGGCTTTGGAAAGCTTTATTCCCACGGCTCTGATACGATATCACATGATATACTGTATTTGTAATACAGTTTGCACCTCTCACTTCCAGTGTCACGATGTCTACAGACAAAGTTCGCTCAACAAAGCTCAAATTCAAAGGGGATAAAACGAAGAAGAAAAGAAGAAGAAACGATACAGACGCAGGCCCTTCTAAGAAAAGCAGAAGAAAGGACGATGAGGAGGATCCGGAAACATGGGTACTTCCCGAAAACCCTAACGAAATACGTGGACCGACATTCATCATACATCCGTCCGATCCGTCCCCTATATGTATAAACTTCAGCTCTACGACGAACCGGATTGTTATATACTCTTTCGACAAAGAAAAACTCGAGGACGACACCGAACCCCCCAAATTGTTGGATCGAACGCCAGTAGACGTTTCGCAGGTATGGGTCACAACCCGTATTGCTGGTTCACCTACAATAAATCTTCGCACCGGTACCGGAGAGGGAAAGTTCATGTCTTGCGATGCTCATGGCTTCGTCTCTGCCGATCGTGATGCACGAGGTCCCCAAGAAGAATGGACGCCTGTCGTTCTACCAGATGGAATGGTCGCATTCATGAATGTGTATGAGAAATACTTGAGTGTGGATGAAGTTGCTGGTGGAACACTACAACTCCGAGGTGATAGTGATGAGGTTGGCTTTAGAGAACGCTTTTGGGTCAAGATTCAAAGCAAGTACAAAAAGGAAGCGAACGAGGAAGAGAAGAAGAAAGAGGGAGGAACTGACATGTCAAATATCGACGAAATATCTACGAAGTAAGTCTACTAACCTATAATGTCCAGCACGCTCTGATATTGTCTAGTCAACTGTTTCAGACATGGGGTGCTGGGCGTCTCGTCACTTCAAAAGAGGACAAGAAAGATGTATGTTGTTACTCGGATGGCGACCAGGTCAATTCACTATCGCTGATTCGACCTTTCTAGCTCAAACAGGCTCGTAAGGAAGGTCGTCTGGCGGAAGCCCTACTGGACCGTCGAGCGAAACTTAAGAGGTGTGAAACTCGTGATTGTCACCAGTAGTTCAAAGTCTGACCTTCTCCTCACTCAGTGATCGGTTCTGCTAGTAGATCTTCATACCCTTACCCGCAAAATACCTGCTTGAGGATTTGCTCGGCCAATCTGCAGATGTACTTTCTGAGCAGCTTGTATGAATTTTACTGTAGCAGGGTGACTCGTATGGTTTCTTTTTGATTCAATCATTGTATGTGGCATATTATTATTATCAGTAAACTTGTGTAATTAGCTGTAATCTGTAATTAGGCACTGCCCATGTTGATCCCAAAATCGCCGTACTACAACTCAAAAAGTGGTAACGACATGACCCAGTCAGAACCCTTGCTAAGCAAGGGAATTTTGATCGTCTCCTAATAACCGTCAGACGTTCGATATCGCGATGTGGTGATTTTCCGCACCCACCCCTCAAATATATATATTTAAGATTCAACCCCTTCCGTCTCTGTACTCAAGAACACATACACTATTACACTCAGTCTCACCGTTGCATGTGCGAGTCGTTTAAATCTTTTTCTTCCAATTTTCAACATACGATGCCAAAAGTAAGAAACTTTTCATCATCTAAGACATGTATTGCTCATAAAGCGATGTGGCGGCATGCCTTATGTTCCAGGAAGCTAGTTCTATACAAGTAATCATCAGTTAGAGTACTGATGGCCTAGTACTTCTACTATGGAATCCGGCGGAGGGAGTAGACTAGGGAAGAAACTGTGTTGTAGAGGAAAGAGGATGGGTGAGGCGAAAAAATGTGTTCATTCTGAGTTGCGCGTTTATATGAGAAGGATTCGTAATAGCAAAATAGAATTGGTAAAAATAAAGAGAGAGGGGGGGGGAGTCATGTGCTAAAGGAAATTAGAAGTCTTCTTCGTCATCGGGGAGTGGAACAGCCTCAGCCTGAAGAGTGATGAGATTAAGCGCGCATTAAATGATGTAGAATTTGAAGCATACCCGTTTCAACTCGGCCTCGTAAATAGCCATAAGGTTGGCGTCAACGGCAACCTCAGCTGGTGCAAGAGCGGGAGCAGCGACAAACTCTAGAGCAGGGTTACTGGAGTAGTGAGTCAAATATCATCAATGCCAAATAGTAACAAATGAACAGCATAGAACTCGCCCAACAAGCTTCCTTGCCAACCATAGGAAGGGTTTCTCGAAATTGTAATTCGATTTGGCGGAGATCTCGAAATATTGCAAATTTTTCTTCCGATGGAACGTAACGGCGCCAGTCTTGACTTTGCGTTCCTGTGTGATAACAGGTGCAATGCGCCAAGAAATGTTTAGAGGGATTCTTCGACGGGTGCAGACCACAGACCTTAACATCAACCTTATTTCCACAGAGCACGATTGGAATGTTCTCGCAAACACGCTCGAGATCGCGATGCCAATTAGGGACATTCTTGTATGTGATTCTCGAAGTCACGTCGAACATGATGATGCCGCACTGGCCCTGGATGTAGTACCCGTCGCGCAGGCCACCAAATTTTTCCTGACCAGCTGTATCCCAAACGTTGAAGCAGATGGTTCCAAAGTTGGTCGTGAATTGGAGGGGGTGCACCTCAACACCGAGAGTGGCTGTGCGGTGAGGTCAGAAAATAACTGGGCACCGATGGCAAAGAAACACGCCGAGTCACGACGGCTATGGTCGGATAGCGGATCCCATACCGATGTACTTCTTTTCGAATTCACCAGTCAGATGGCGCTATGAGATGAGAGGTGATCAAGGTGTGATCTCGGACAGGGTTGGTTCGTGAATCTGACCTTGACGAAGGTGGTCTTCCCAGTACCGCCATCACCAACTACGGTTGTCCAATAGAGATCGGAATAGCAAAAAAGCGCCGAGGGAGTTGGGTGAGGGATCGAAGAGAGTAGTTGAAGGTTTTGTAGCAAGACAAAGAGAAATCGAACATCGATGAAAGGTAGAGCGATAGAAACGCGCTTAAAAGAAGCTTATACATAGAGATGGGGGAAACAGTACACACCGAGGACAAGTTTGAATGTGGGTTGAGTGGAAGACTGCTCAGCCATTACGATTTTGTGGAGATTGAAGATGAAGAGGTGATGAAAGAGAAATCTGAGAAAATCTAGAGTCAGATAAGGTTTGGCTGGGTAATCCCGGATTGGAACACGGCTCCGACAGGGTTCTTTCTGGCATTTGCGTCTATCTACTTGGACTCGTCACAGCTCGTCACCGAGAACTCATCGTAAATGCTCATAGGCAATTGTTCGAGAAATAATTGAATGATGGAGAGCAATCTCTACCAATGTACATGAGAAAGAGAGACCTTTGCTCTCACGCGTCGAGGACCAGATCCTTGTCGGGGATCTATTCTGGTGGTGGCCCCAACTGCGCTGCTTTGTAACAAAAATCATAGGACATAATCCGGTGACCGGCAGAACGTGCCTCAACAATGTGTAGGGGTCCACGTCCACGCCCTGAAGACCTGGTATACTCTAGGGTGGAGTCGAGGCAATGTGGCAAGTCGGAGGAGGAATAAGACTGAAGCCTCATTGCACACGAAGCTGGGCGGCAACGGAGGATTTTACTATAAATAAATACAAGTGCGGCATCTCGGCACGGCAAATCAACCGTGATGTAACCACGATCGCAATTTCGATGATCTCTTTAAAAATCCCTTGAAAGACGTCAGGTAGGTTCCATCGCTCGATTCCCCCGCTCGACCGCCATGACCTCCTCACCAGCCCCCAGCGATCCCGGTCATGCCACAAAAGAGGCCAAGCAGCAGCCAGGCGCGTCCTGGAAAGACAGGGAAGAGCACCACCTTCCAAAGAACCGCTTATCACTAGTGTGCTTACTTCCTGCAATGCTTGACTTTTTCTTTGATGCTCATTCGTTCAGGTGTTCATGGGTTTGATGGCCACCGTCTTTTTGGCTGCCCTGGATCAGGTTCGTAGTCTGCCGTTGACCCTCCATGTTTCTTACCACTTGTCTAGACCATCGTAGCAACCGCATTGCCCACGATAGTAAGTCAGCTCGGCGGAGGGAAGAATTACAGCTGGGTGGGAAGGTCTGTCCTCTTTGCGCTTCTCCTCTCCGCGTTTTGAATGATGCCTTGAAAAGTGCATACCTGCTTGCTGCCGCTAGGTATGTCTACTGGAAGCCCTTGATCACGCCGTTCACTTAATTTGACTAGTCTGTCTCCCCTTTATGGCAAGTTATCGGATCTGATTGGACGGAAACCCATTCTGTATACTTCCATCATCATTTTTTTGGTATTTCCGGCGTATGCTTGCGACAGCCCCTCTGTTACTGATGGCTTCTAGGTCGGGTCCGCCCTATGTGGCTCTGCACAGTCAATGGTAAATCATTGTTCTCCACGTCCCTTCCTTTTTTTTTCTTTTGACCGCCGCGTATGTTAGATATGGCTCATCGTAGCTCGGGCCGTACAGGGTATTGGGGGTGGTGGTATCATACAGCTGGTACGATGACTCGATTTACCGAGGGTAGCATACAATGACTTCATTTCATTGAATAGGTTAATATCACGATCAGTGATATTGTTCCTTTACAAGAGTATATTATTTTCTACGGTGATTACTAGACTTCTCATGTTTCTTGGTTAGACGTGGCAAGTACGGTGGTTTAATTGGAGCAACATGGGGTATCGCCAGGTAATGAATGCATCCGTTCGCTCGCCGTAGAGAAACTTTCTCATGGTAACCCAGCGTTGTTGGACCTCTTCTTGGGGGCGTAAGTCCTCAATGGATGAGTCAATTTTCAAAGCGCTGAGTCATTTACCATATCAGGTCTTTACAGACCACGTCTCGTGGAGATGGTGTGTACTTTTGTTTCATTCACCTCACTTTATCCTGAATCAGATCCTCCTTGTTCAGGTGTTTCTTCATTAACTTGTATGGCCCAATGATTTTCATCGTTGGTGGAAGACACTGATGTTTAGTGTATAGGCC
Organism: Myochromella boudieri; assembly: GCA_018221655.1. Lineage (NCBI taxonomy): Eukaryota > Fungi > Basidiomycota > Agaricomycetes > Agaricales > Lyophyllaceae > Myochromella > Myochromella boudieri. The sequence goes on along the minus strand of JABCKU010000053.1, from coordinate 38,040 downwards.
TACTGGCGGGGTTGCCGCTGCAATTCTGTTCTTCTTCCTCAATCTAAATCCTCATAAGGGGATGCCGTTTAGGGAGCATGTACAACAGTTCGATTTCATTGGACTTGGTTTGATTGTTGGAGGTATCGTTTGCGTGCTACTTGGCTTTAATTTCAGCGAGAACAGCTGTAAGTTTATTTATGGCTTTAGTGGGAAGAATGATCTCATATTTCTACCAAGGGTCAACACCGGAAACAATAGTTCCTCTGGTCACTGGTTGTGTGCTTTTAGTGGCTGGTGCAGTTAACGAATTACTTACGAAACGTTCACCAATCGTACCACCTCGGCTTTTCCAGGTACTTGTACTGCTTGTCTCAATCTTCCATTACTAAATCTTAAACTCAGACAAGGACGACTGGCATAATTTTGATCACGACCTTTTTACATGCCGTTGCGTTTTTTGCGGGTATGGACCCTTTGTACTTCAAATACTCATTAAAATTACACTCATTGTGGCAGGCGCATTTTATCTTCCTGTTTATTTCCAGATTCTTGGAGCGTCCGCTACAAGGGCCGGAGTGGAGTAAGAGGGTCTCCAGTATGCATTTTTTGCGAAGACTAATAATCGACCGTTCAGGATGTTGCCGTTCTCCCTTGGATGTTCACTCACCTCGGCTGTTGCAGGGATTGTGGTGACTCGTACAGGACAGTATCGCCCAACGATGTGGCTTGCATATGCAATATTCACCATTGGGATGGGACTTATGTACATGTTGGACGGGACTTCTTCTTCTGCGGAAAAGGTTGTTTTCCCATTAATCGCGGCACTCGGCCTTGGTTGCCTGTTCCAAGTATGTTTAGGTGTTTCATCCACTGTGCAACATTGACACCATCTCTTAGACGCCACTGATCGGCCTCCAAGCTGCCATGCCTATCAAAGATATGGCGACGAGCACATCTACCTTTGGTTTCATCAGGCATGTTCAGACCATCTTCATGTTGGACATACAAGCGAATCTGACAACTGGTATTAAATAGGACTCTTGGAGGCACCGTTGGTATCTCCATAGGACAGGCCATCTTTACAAGTGTGGGTTTTCTGGTTCTCATTGCACCTAGACGACGGGTTAAGCTATCGTTGAACAGACTATAACCAAGAAAATATCCAGGATTCCGAATGTAACACTGAATACATCGCCGGGGGCGCTAAGTGAAAGTGTCCGTCAGCTCAAAAATATACCCGCAAGTCACCATCTGCATCTCAACATATAAAGACGCTTATCATCTTGATACATCAGGATCCAATACAACGTGCGGCTGTTATCGACGCGTATGCGCGCTCCATCAGTACTATCTGGTTGGTGATGACGCCTATAGTAGGTGCTAGTTTCTTGATGGGTACGCGCCAATTATTCATATTCATGTGCTTAAGCTAATGGTCAAATTCAACGCGTAGGGTTATTTATGCGTAAATATACGCTGAAGCGTACGATTATCCGTCAGGGGGAGCCCCCAAAGACGGACGAAAGCCGTGATCTGGAGAAAGGTGACGGGGATGATCAACTGGCAGCTAGATCTGCTGACGAAGATGATGGCACAATGAGAGAGAAACATTCTCTAGAGAAGGACATATCGGAAGAGGATCGCGAAGTCGGAAGTCGAAGACCTGCCACAAGCTCTTCGAAAAATGCCGAATCAGGCTAGAATTTGAAGGTTGGATTTTATATGATGTTTGCAGGAGTACTATTATAGTAGTACAAAATACCATGCCCCTCTCACGATGAACATTCATCGCTGCACAGACACACGTCCCAAATCAATCATGACCCAGGCACTCAATAGACGTTATCAACGTTCAAGCATCGTGTGGAAGAAAAGTTGTCACTTGATCATACGTACATTGGCCCCAAGCGGTATTTTCGATCCCAGGCCCAGCAAAGCTGTCAAAAGCAAGCCAACCCCGAAGGAAACAGCTCAGACCGGCAGACAAAAAGAAGGAAGAGCTGCAGATTGATGGATGATGGAGAAGTTGACAAAGCCAGTGGCCTATAGGTATAAAGTGGAGACACAAGGGTTTGGGAGTACTGTGAAGTAAATGGATATTGTTGTGGATGGGGAGTGTCAGTTGCTGTTTCGGCCCCTGCTGTCATCTTGTTCGATAAAAAAAAAAAAAAGGTAGGAAAAGTGAGTGCACGTGCGGCAAGACTAGCGGGCAGATCTAGAAATCCCACATCACTTTCTGTCTCGTCAACATGCCTTCAGAACACAATCCCCTCGTCGTTGACCAGTTCCCCCTCGACCTCCCCTCGCAGTCCAAGTTCTGTCCCACCTGCCAGTCCAACTACCTCGTCGACAATTCGTCTCCCCTTCTGCTCGCTGGTCCCGATGCTCTCGTCTGTGCCAGCTGCAGGGCCCGCGTTCCCCCTGCCCGCGATGCTCTCTTGGATGCGCGGTCATTTCGCGTACACCCCCATTCTCGTTTCTCATCACAGGAGCCCGACGGAGACGCTTTTCAAAACATAAGACATACTACAAGGTCCCCCTTGTATGACCCCGAAGATATGGTCACCGATTCCCCAGCGCCCGCCGCCCGTTCATGCCACAATACTCCAATATCGTCCACAACACATGCTAAGAAACCCGCGTCGTTAACTATTCAGTGTAACACTACCGTAACCACCATATCTAGCGCACCTCAGTACCCGAGCTATGCCCAGCCTTCTGTGACGACAGCAAGTATACCCCGCCAGCAGGTACGGGTCGTACCATATCCTCATCCACTTACAGACATCACCCGGTTGCGAGTACGGTCACATGGCAACGATTGTCTCTATCCTGGAGCCACCTTCCGAGGTATTCAGAAGAGTGGTCGTAACAATTACGACGTGGACGTCACCATTGTGGTGCGAAATACTTCCCCCTTTATCATACGTCCATCGTGTCTCATCACAGAACAGGATGTGAATTTTGCATCGTCGTACTTGTGTGGGTATTTGCGAATCCGTGGCTTGACCGATGACCACCCCGACTTGACAACCTACTTTGACGCTGAGATAATCGGCACGCGGTATGGGTTCCTGACTCACAATTGGGGTGCTACAGAGCAAGATGACCTTGTGCATTGGGCGCGCTTCCCTGCGTTTCATGGGATTCAAGACGAGCTCAAGCGACCACACCTAAAACTTCCAGACCGTGATCGTAATATAGTCTTCATGCGTTGGAAAGAGAGATTTCTCGTTCCAAATCACCGAGTAGCAGAAATCAACGGTGCAAGCTTTGCCGGTCAGTCCATCATCCCCTTGTTTTTATCTTCCAAGGCGATACAGCATCTACATCAGTACGGCCTTTTAAATGATGATGAACTTTTATATAGGCTTCTACTACATCTGCGTGGATTTCAACCCACCAGCTCCACGACAATCCAGTGCCACTCGTTTGATATCGCAGCAGGTCCCATTTACCTCTGAAGACGATATGACCTTCCCAGATGGGATGTCCAAATCTGAAGCTCCTCGAAGATCACGTCGTAATTCCACAATGCAGAATACGCCTACTCGCGTTCCATCACTGGCTACTCGGTCGAGCCCGCCAGTAGCAAAGATGACTGGGTTCTATTACCACAAGAACTCCGAGCCGTAAGTCATATTTGCCAAGGGCAGTCTCGAACCCAATTGAACACTTTCATGCTACCAGCTACCAGCAACTAACTCTGTTCCACGACCCACAACGCATAGGCTCAAGCTTTGAATTGCGCTGATACTGTATGCATTTAGTAATGTGTTGATTATGATTGTAAGTTCGTGGCCTGGATGTGCCTATGCGTCGAGCGAACCATGGCATCTGTAATGTTAACCTTCCCATCTTCTGTACATTCTCATGATATCCCGCTCCCTTCGTATTCACCCTCAAAATAACGTTTTAATCGCTCGCTATGGTGGGGCTGGTGTTTGATATGATGAAGGTAACTCGTGGAATCACGATTTACTTTTGAGATGGATCTTGTACATAGTCAAATTGTGGGGATTCGTTTTGTGTGTTGGTGCATCAGAAGCGTTAATTAGGAAAAGCACACTTGACCTCCATCAGCCATGGAATCTGTCATCGACTTGCCGAATATGTACCTTCCCCCCCACAAAATCTCTCCAGGTTTCATGTGTTTAATGTAAAGTGGGAGTGATTGAAAACCGGAGACCACGATTCAGGGGAGACATATGGGCCCTGACTGAGCATTTGATGGTCCATTCTTGTGAGTTACCCACCTTCCACTTTCTATATGGTCTCAGCCAACGAGAGGCGAGAGCCCCATATTGCTATAGTTGGCGCAGGGTATGTACGTCTCTTGAATGACGCTAGAAGAAAAGTCTCAACATTCCGCGGCTTTTGAAGTCTTGCGGGCATTTCTACTGCCATCCAACTGAAGAAGCAACTTGGTTTTGAGAATTTTACGGTGTGTTCAGTTTGTGCCATCGCCGTTTTGGGGCGACCTTAAATAAAGGGAAAGATATACGAGAAGGCTACTGCAATAGGTGGGACATGGAGGGTAAATGACCTTTGGCTTCTGGAGTTTAGCGTCGTCTCTGACATGCTGGTGCCTTACAGGACAACACATACCCTGTAAATCATCATCATAGTTCTTCACCCCTCCGGTACTTACGTGTTCATTGCCTGTAGGGCTGTGGTTCTGATGTACCAGGTCATTGGTATAGTCTTTCCACGGACCTCAACTCAAAGTGGTCAAGCTACTACGTTAACCAACCAGAAATCCAAGCCTATTGGGAGGCCTTGTTCTATAAGTATAACCTAGCGCCGCACACAAAGCTTGGTCACAGCGTCATTTCGGCAGAGTGGGAGGTTGATGCTCAATTCTACAGGGTAACTGTAGAAGAGGTTGCGACGGGCAAGAAAACGCAGATGGAGGCCGAAGTCTTATTCTACTGCATCGGTGGATTTATGAGCCCAGCTTTCCCGAAAGACATCACAGGCGTGGAGAACTTCCATGGACCGTCATGGCATTCTGCACGTTGGAGACATGACATCAATTTGACGGGAAAGCGCGTCGGGGTGATTGGGAATGGATGCTCCGCGTGAGTTGCTTTAACAGTCATTCGATGTCTTCCATTAACACGCCTCTGAAACTTCAAGGGCTCAGTTTGTTCCCGAAATCTCCGTCAAACCGTCGGTGGAAGTCGTCAATTTTTGCAGGACACCACAGTGGTATGTCCCTCGGGTAAGCACTTTCCATGTTTAGGAGGAACGTGAAGCCTCACAAAGCAACTAGGGAAATTACCGTTATCCAAAGTGGCTTCAATGGATTTTCGGACACATACCGTTTGTCATGCGATGCTATAGGAACTGGATCATGGCCAGGGTTGTGACTTCTCCGCCTCCCTCGCTAGCATTGCTTATGCTCAACTTACTAGTCCGATATGTCTTTTCTTATTTTCAACAAGGACAATCGTCTCTTGGGGGTACTGGCGAAGCGGGTATGTCTCCGATCATGCACATAATAGAGTTACTCGAACGGTGTAATAGCTTCTGAGTGGGTACATCAAGATGAAAGCGCCTGAAAGTCAGATTGCAAGCCTTACTCCCCAGTATGGTAAGTTTCTATTCTTTTCGAACATCATCCCGCAATGATTGACTCCCAATTGCTAGCTCCTGGTTGTAAGAGGATAATTGTGGATCCAGGATACCTGGAAGCTCTTCATCGGCCCAATGTCACTGTTAACTGGGCAGCCATTAAAGGTATCGTTGAAGACGGGATAGAATTGAAGTCGGGAGAAATCGTGCCCCTCGATGTGATTATATTTGGTACCGGGTATTCTTTGGTCAGTGCTACCGAGAAAACTTCAATCGGAACTCTCTGACTACCAATACAGGAACCTGCAGACTTGCGAGTTCGAGGAAGCAACAAGAACACCATCCACGAGTATTTTGCAGCACAAGGGGGCGCAACAGCATATCTTGGAACTTGTATGCCAGGATTCCCCAACTGTTTTACACTCCTAGGTATGCCATATATGTAGCTACGTACGTCAAAACTAATGCATTCCAAGGTCCCAATGTTGCGACCGGCCATGCTTCAGTTATCTTTAGCCAAGAATCACAGGTACGCACACATAATATAGGAACATAACATTCTCAACGCGTGGCAAACAGATTGGACTGGCTTTGCAGCTGATCGGGCCCATCTTGGATGGGAAGGCCAAATCGTTTGAAGTCAGGGAAGATGCTACTAATAAATACAACACGTGGTTACAGAGACGCCTTGCAAAGTCTGTATGGACTGAGTGCAACTCGTATTATCAAGTGGGCGGGGAGAGACAGACAAAGATCATTGCAACGTTCCCGGGTCCAGTCTCGTTGTTCTGGAAGTTGACTCGACGAATTCGCTGGGAGGATTTCAGAGGAGTGGATGCGGATGCGTGGGACGCGCAGTGCAGACGGTCGAGGCTGATAACTAGAGGCTTTTTTATTGTGCTTCTTGTCATCACTGGGGGGCTAGGATTCTTGCTGGAGGGTAAGGTGATATTAGATTTAGTCAGGAGGTTTTTGCCTTCAGTAGTTGGTTGAACAGTTACTATTCGCTCCTGTACCTCGGTTGAGTGCCTTTGTGTTGCGGAGTTAACCGAAAGTCGGTTTCGTTTGTCCTTCCCGCCAACTAATAGGCCGTTCAGGCCCAAAGCCTCTCATTTACGTTTTCCTGCTTCATTTCTCTTCCTCCATCTCCAATGTCGTCTCATCCTCATTCATCCACTGCAAATCTCGTTGGAGTCCATTACCGCGTAGGCAAGAAAATCGGCGAGGGATCGTTTGGTGTCATCTTCGAAGGTCGGTCTTGCTGGCATCCTGCGTCGGGTGGACTTCTCAGGTTGCATGCATAGGTACAAATCTCCTCAACTCACAGACTGTCGCCATCAAGTTTGTGCGTGCTGGTTCAGGCAATGCTGGAAACGCTGAGTCCTCCACTAATCCCATTTGTAGGAACCCAGAAAGGCCGAAGCACCCCAATTGCGAGACGAATGTCGCTCGTACCGTATCTTGGCCGGTTGTAGTCAGTGCAGCCTTTAGGTTTTCTCATGCCTTCGTTAACAATGTCGCAGCTGGGATACCACAGATTTATCACTTCGGTCAGGAAGGTCTCCACAATATCCTTGTGATTGACCTCCTGGGGCCAAGTCTGGAGGATCTCTTCGACATGTGTGGCCGAAAATTCACAATCAAGACTGTTTGCATGGCTGCTAGGCAAATGGTCGTCCTGCTCCTGTTCTCGCCTCACTCTTCGACTGACTGACCGATTCGTGCAGCTATCCCGAGTCCAAACTATTCACGAAAAGAACCTCATCTATCGCGACATCAAACCCGATAACTTTCTGATAGGGCGACCGGGCACTAAAGGATCCAATAGTCAGTCTGGCGATACTCTCTTTACCCTCACAAGGCTGACATCGGCTATTCTTTGTTCGCAGTCATACACGTTGTGGACTTCGGTATGGCGAAGCAGTACCGTGATCCGAAAACGAAACAGCATATTCCTTACAGAGAACGCAAGAGCCTAAGCGGGACAGCAAGGTACATGAGTATCAATACTCATTTAGGCAGAGGTATGTGACCTGTACTCTTGAGCCATGCGTCAAGAGTTTGATTTGGAATCCATTAGAACAATCACGAAGAGATGATCTCGAAGCCCTTGGCCATGTTTTCATGTACTTCCTCCGCGGCAGCCTGCCTTGGCAAGGTCTCAAAGCTGCAACCAATAAACAGAAGTATGAAAAGATCGGCGAGAAAAAGCAAACGACCCCCATAAGGGAGTTGTGTGAAGGTTTTCCCGGTATGAGCAACACTTGGCCGCCCTTGGCGCTGCTGATGCCTTGTATGCATACTTGTTTCTTTCAGAAGAATTTGGAATCTACTTGAATTATGTACGAAAGCTGGGATTCGAGGAGACTCCTGACTACGATTTTTTGAGAGAGCTCTTTGCGAAGGTGCTGAAGAGTAATGGGGAGATCGAAGATGGCGTCTTCGATTGGAATCTACTGAACGGTCAGTTAAATATGCCAATCTTTCTAGCCTCGCGCTGACAGGTTAATGAGGCGGCAAAGGTTGGGAAGCATCAGTAGTACGTCCGCGGTCCTGCTCCTACCTCTGAATGTACGAACTAACTATCCATCCCAGAGCGGATCCAGCCCGATGACTTCGCAAGTGAATCCAGGTCCAGCCCAAGACCGGCGTAGAGACAACCGTGATTCGGACCGTCGCCGGTCACAAGCAGGCAATGTTATACCCCCTTCTCCTGCTCTTGTTCGCCACGGTTCAAAGCAGCGTCGAACTCCACTCACACCAGGTGGCCTTTCGTCCGCAGGCCAGTATACTCCCCATTCCACCACTGCTGGAGTGAATATACCAGTTGGGTCAGCGCAACACCCGTACGCTAACCCTAGTACTGGTGGATATGATTACGCCCGGGATGTAGACGAGGCATATGGTGGCCAACCACTACCGTATGGACGTGCGTCACCCATGGTCTCCAGCATAGGAGCAGCCCTTCCTGCAATTAGCAATGTACGTGCTCGAGCTGGGGAAACTGGAGTTTCTCACGGTGATGGCTACGATGGACAACAAGTTGACGACATGCACCCAAAGTCAAGTTTACTCAGAATTCTTACATGCCGGTGTTGACGATCTTCCTTTCTTGCACATCTCTTTACATATCTTTCTTTCACATTGCTTTCGTGATCAATGTGTAAAGCTCATGTCCTGTCATGCGATGTCTCCGTATCTTTTCTTCTATACCCTTAACTGACTCTTCCATAATATTGTTCTCTGTGCCAAGTATCCGATTCATGCATAAAATATACCTCGGATGGTAAATATTGTTTTGCTATATAGTACAAGTCAATGACACCTGGAAATCCTATCAAAATTACTTAAAACACAGGCAAGGTATATGTATGGTATAACCATACTGCTCAGCTCCAAGGATTCGTAAACTCGGCTGGAAATAGTTAGAAATAAATGGGATGAATAGAACCAAGTACCTACCGTATGGCACTGAGGCTCGACTGCGCAATCTACTACTACTGGTGTCTTCCCTTACCGCTCGTTCCTTAGGAATCCGTTCTTCAGTTTCTTCTTCCGCGTAATCCTGTTCCCAATCTGCAGCTAAAAAACTATCAGAACAGCGGTCGAAGTTGAGCTTCAATCGAACCTACATACCTGGGTGGACAGGTCTTTCTACTTGTCGCATTCCATACCTAGGGTTGGTTGCTGGGATATACATGTATCAAACAACAAATTCCGAAGTGCAGGAAGCGACGACATACACGGGGATGTACGTGAATCGGCTTGCCGGGCGTCAATCTGCCCCAAGGTCGTAGTGGCCACCTCTTGTACACTGGGTTGAGCATTAGATGCAAGCGGCGACAAAGATCGTGTGCCGCCAGCAGCAGTTGTCTGAGCAGATTCCTGACGCTCGTTCCTATGCACAGGTTCGCCAATCATACGGTCGTTGTTCGGGCGCCTGGATATGACAGCTTCGTCCACAGTATGTCTGTGTGAACTGTTGTTCTGGCTGGAACCTCGCATAACGCTGCCTTCCCGTTGTTGGATATCATCATGCGTCCGCCCATCATGGTCTGTTGCTGGTCGAGAGTTTGGATGTCGATACGGGTACCCATGGCGTCCTGAACGAGGTGCATTATGATATGGGTCCCTATTGTATGGTTGAACCCCTTGTCGGCGAGTATAGGACCAATGGCCAGTATTATTCGTAGTTCTGCGATTTGGCCCAACTTTCGAAGCGATGAGCGATTACAGAGTAAAGAAGAGGCTCACTTACATTCTGGCTCGTGATATATGTCTCTCTGGTTGGTTTCCCAATGTCTCCGAAAATGTGGTGTAGACGGTTGGTAATGATGGTAAGCTTCCGGCTGCTGCGAAGCTGGATTTGCGTAGGGTAACTGCGAAGAAAAATTAGGGGACTGAAGCCAATGTTCAGCACTTGGGTAGCACCTGTCCTATATATGACAAGGGTAGCATTTGATTTCCTTGAGTCTAAGTGGCCGATTGAGGAAATACAGAGGTAAACAAGAATTTTATCAATACCTGAGCTTGAGAAAAGTAGTTGAATGGCTAGACGAGGCGTTTAGCCTAACAGCAATAAAAAAAACTACTGTAGGTTTACCAAATTCCCGGCCTTTCCTAGAAGTGTCGCCGCTAAGGTGGTATATAGGATATCAGCTAACTGAGGCTGTGAGGTGGATGGCAGGTTGGTTGGTTGGGGGCAAGGGGCTTGGCTTTGGGCTTGGCGTATAGTTTTAAGTTCACTTCTCAGAGTCCCAAGCTCGTCGATAACGAATTTCTCAAACTGGTCTGAAGATGTCGTAGATTCTGGTACCTTGTTCTTCGGATTTCCACTATTGTCAATAATTGGCTCGGTCGTATCCTTTGTATGTGTTTCAAGGGTCACTGCATGTTCAGAAGGTGTAGTTTCTCCTGGGTATACCGATGACGAAGACCGTGAGGATAAAGAGGCTGCTTCCACACGAGGTGTGACCCGAGTGGACTTCCTTGTAAATTGAAGGCCTCTAGGACAGTTCTTGCGCTGTAAACTCCGAGTCGTCGTGCGGTCGATGGTATTTCCGGTAGGGTCTGATGGAGGGCTTGGAGGCATAGATAACGCTTCAAGCCTCGGTTCCTTCTCAATGCCTTTAGCCGAAGACCATGTGATTGACTTTTCAGCTGGCGATGTATTCATACTGGAGCTTTTACCAGAGCTCGGTGCTTGACGATCTTTTCTTGGGCGTATGAAGGCTTTAGATTGACTTATAGGAGAGGCGTTGGTCGGGCTGGCAGGAACGGAATTTGAAGTATTGACTCGGGAAGGCATGCCCAAATTCTGGGACACGGGTCCGATTTGCTCCAGCAGCCCAGGTGTATCTATCTATGAACAGTGAGAATACATCAATGGATGGATAAAAAGTGGAGTACCTGCAGAGTGGTTTGCTTATCAGCCACGCATTCGGAGTTTTCGCTAATTTCCAAAGTCGAAAATTTGCCGGCCACCACCTGTTGCCCACTGGTGATAAGCTGTGTATCGTTACAACCATGAGCATGCTTACGGGCTTGCTGAAATTTAAGTTACCTGTGGAGCGTTTTCTTGAGTAGTATGACTTGCCAGTGAGCCAATGGACTTTGACACAGGGGTCGAGACCCGTTTGATCTTGTATGATAGGCTTGGCACTTGAACATAGTCCATTAATTTGCGCTTGAGCGGGCGAGCGGGGGATGTGGTAGTCATCGTTACTACCATTTCTGCAACAGGAGTGTTCGGCCGAGTCGAAAGAGAAGTCAGAGCGGAAAGGGGTGACAACGGCTCTGACATGAACGAATCCTGTGGAACATCCTCATTGTTGTCAGTTTGCTCGTTTGTGACCTGGCAGAGAGGACATTACTCCAAAATCTTGGAAGTTAAACATAATAACGACTGACTGTGACAATTTGAACACGTGTATCATACCACCCCGAACGCATGAAACTTGGATTTCCAGGTTTACAAGTTGCATACTGCAACGCCAGTTGAACGCGTTGATGACTGAGATCTGGTTTACTTCCGTCCTTTTGGCTCTGCAGGAAGACATTTTTCCCTAGTCTAAATTGATTGCTAGAGAGCTTGTGGCGACGGTGAAGCTCTTCGTGTGTTGTATCAGAGAGGTTTAACAGTAGAGCATCAACGGCGTGGAGGTTGTGTGTTAACAAAAGATGCGTATAACATTGCGGTTGGTTGCATTTTTTGCAGTTAAGAGTCCAAAAAGAGGGAACCATGTGATATCTCTCCTTCTTGAAAGGAAGGGAACAAACTTTCTCACCCTTCTGAAAACACTGTGGTAAATCATTCATGTATCAAAGGGTGAGGAATTTAGAGACCTTCTCTTTGCGTATCCTGTAGAGCTCACAAGCAGCTCTAAAAGTTCCATGTTTGCCTTTGAGGTATCTAAGTAATAATTATCAGATAGTTGGCAATGCACTGAAACACATCGCCACTGACAAAGTTTCGAGTGTTGATATGGCATTTGTCTGAAAGATACCACGCTTGGGAGGCTTACTAGTGTTCTTGGACAGCAGTGATGCGGCTTCGTTTCGTTCCAATAAGAGCTGTTTATAGGGACGAAATTGGAGGGGTTCCATGTCGCCACATCTACAACTCCTTCCATCGATGTAACACCCAGGGCATATAATAAATCCATCACCATGTGTAGGTTCTTTTATAGGGGTGCATTGACGACATTCGAAGAAACTTTGAAAGATATCTGCGCCGCAAAAATCACACGATATACCGCGTACTTCTACAATGGAGTTAGAAAGACTGTCACTGGACACCGGGGTTGAAGAAAGGCAATGCATGTCTTCATGTGTCGGTGAATATTCCTCACAGAGAATGGCGTCGAAAAGTTGGAGAATAGTCCTAGTACTTGACGTTAATTTGGCGGTATTGCTGTCTGCAAGCGTGTTTTGGCGATGTTTGTTGTTGCCACAGAGTTTCTTCATATCACGGATGCGCTCAAGGAGTGCCTGGTGAATGGTCGATTTGATGCGGTAAATCTCGCTTCGACAGACTCTGTTGATATAGAAAGTCAAAATGTAATAACATTGTAAAATGGTGTGGGCGGACCACGGACCTTTGGTATATAGGAAGTTCATGATAGTAAGCAGTCTCAAGTCCCTTTAAAGTCATCCGTGACCATGAAGTTTTGATTGTAATTCCTCCGTAATTTACCACCTGGTGGCAGCTTCGTGGCGGGACTAGTACCAAATCTCCCAACTTCTGTTCTGCGATATATATTTCGAACGGAGCCTGGGCAAGTTGTTCAACGGTGATAACATGAGTCTCATGGTCCAGCTCTTGTTTCAGGGTTTGGAAGTATTTCGAGGCATCGGGGGCATCGGAACTCTTGGTCATGAACCAAAATGATGAGCCGCCGTTCTCCGTATAGCACATAAGATTTTGGCCTGAGGAAGCACAGAGGTCCTTGTGACAAGGTGTAAATGTATCACCTACCCCAAGGTAGCACATCAGGGTCTCGACACTTGAGGACTAGATCCTTGTGAGGTTTTAACAAAACATATATGCAGAGATAAACACACAAGTAGATCTCCAGGTTGTTGCGGCAAAAGACGCTCTGGAATGCCTTTGAACTTTTGAAGCCACTCGTTCCATTTGTCAGGGCATGGCGCATCTTTGCCGTAGAAGCGCTCCAGCTCTGCATTTGCACGAATTAAGTCCGAGAAGTCAACACCGAGTTAAGTGACATACCGTCGGCGGGGGCAAATTTGGGGAGTGCGCGCAGAGTAGCGAGGAATTCAGGAAAGGGTACCTTCTGGTCAGACCAGTCGTGGACATTCCGTACATCGATAGCTGAAGATAAATATCTGTGAGTATTTGATTGATAAGTCGACGAAACGTACTTTTTGGACCATATTTGGCCAACCAATCTGGATGGAACTGTTTTGCAAGCCATTTTTTGTGCTTGTGTAGACCCTCTATAATCAGTGGAAAGCCATCCTTTTCGCATTTCGCAACACGTTCCGACAACTTCGGGTCGCTGTGCAATACACGGTCGATGTTTCGAAAGTTCTTTCCAGATTTGAGGATCTCTGGGAAGAAAAAGTCCTTGGTGGAAATGCTTGCTACGGAACGGGAAGCGGCGGGTTGGGAAACATCGTTCATGTGGGCGATGTTCAAGGGGAATAATGATTGCACTGAACAGCGACAGTCTTGTGTGCTATCAGGCACGTGACGAGAACGGGGTGGGCTTGGAGGAGTGTCTCCCCAACCCAGCTGGTTACCTATGAGTAGCTTTCGTCGATCTTCGAAGCCCATCCTCGGCGATGAAAGTGGGGGTTTGTGAAGAGTAGAGCCTTGATGCGTGACTTGTCTGGGTTAAATCGTGGGCCTCTGTGGTGATCATGCGATAATCCAGCGCCAATCTATCATACACTGGTTTGGGCACTGCCGCTGATGCCCTCCCGAGCCCTTGTTCTTTCAATGTTCTTTCTATTAATCATGTACCCATACATGTCCATATGTACGTACAAAACGTGTATGCTATTGCAAGCGACACACCAATTGCACCGACTGTCGTTAAGAAGATCAGATCACTCCAGACTCCTGTCAGGTCCTGTCCTTTGCTCAACAAGTCAACTTATATAACACCAATTGTATCTTCTCGCCAAAACCATCAGGATGTCTACTGTATCAGCCAATCAGACAGACTATGGCTTCTGGGAGTTTGCTAATTGTGGACGATGCCAACTTCCCTTCACATCACCTTCTGGTGTGATTGTTCCATTCTGGCTTACCGAGTGTGGGCACATAATTTGCAACAACCATCTCAGTAAGCTTATTACTTGCCGTTTAGAGTCCAGAGCTCATATACACTGGGAGATGTCAACCAAAGCTGTAGCATTTGTGGCTCACCTGGAGTCCAGTTGGTACCGCTTCAGCAAGAGGTTCGTTACCTGCAATGCCACCTAAACCAATCTTCACATACTGTAGATGGATGCCCCGATGTCAGAATGGTTTCAATCAATACCGATAGGTCTGGATACCATCGCTAACGCTGTCAAAGTATTTTCATTCTCTTTCATGGTATGCCACCTCACCACAAAGCCTCAGTTTCAGTATGAGACGATGGCGTCACAAATTCGTTACTACAGAGCTCGGCATCAGCAGCAACGGGTGTTCATTGAACGCCTCAAACACGACGTCGGAGAGCTTAAGAAGTATTAACCGGTACCATAACCGCCCGCTGTGCTAATGTAAAATAGGGACAATATTCGTCTGAACGGCGAAGTTACTCAGGTTCGCCAACAAATGGGAGGCCATGATCTCTTTACAAGCGCAGGATATGACGTTGATTCAAGACCCGGACAACCAGTTGACCTAAACTCCAACAGAAAGCGCCCACGAACTGGAGTGCACACGTAAGGTGATGGTGGTAGTAGCTTAAAATCTCTTAACTTTTCTTTACAGCTATGACCACCCGGAACTGGCAACTTCCAGCCCACGTTCTGTCGGCGCGCCTGTTGGCCCCAACAGACTCACCCTTCCTCAAGGCCAACAAGTACCGAATCTATCCTCAAAAACTATTGAGAAAAACAACGGCCCAGGGCTATCAACTCGGACAGACCGACCCAGACTAGGCCCTAGTATAACTCATCGACCAACAAGTGGCCTAGCCGAGTGCGTCTCAATAATAGCAGTACTCAGCGCATATAACTAACTAACATAGTAAATATGCGTATATTCCGCCGGCTACACCACAATTTCACCCCCAGCAACTCGCACATACCCAGGTGGCTCCTCAGGCTTTCAAGCGAACCAAGCCCACACACGCGCAGCAGATGCAAGCCCAGCAACCAAGGCTTCAGACTCAGGGGCAAACTCGCCGAAGTATGCCTCCTCCTCCCACACCTTCGAGATTCAAAGCTGCGCCACCAAACTTAGCTTCAAATAACTTGGGCAATCAATTTTCACGGCCAAGCCAGGTGGCAGCACCACCCCAAACCTACTTAGGACAACAACAAATGGAGTCGTCTTCTCAAGCACTGCGCCAACAAACTGGGATCTCCTCAAACACGCAAACTAACAATGTCGTGGCTCAAAATCCGACCTCTCAACTAAGTCACAGCTCTGCACTGACATCAAATCGTTTCTTCACACCTCTGGTCCAGAATTTTGCAACTCCATCAACTGCCACGCAAAGCTCGATGCATACGTTGGGAAAAGGACCTCAGCGATTCACCCCAGAATCTAGAGCTCCGTCTCGTTCTCAACGGCCCGATTACGGTGGAGGTCAACGAATGCCTTTTCTCTCTGGTGACCAGCAGGAAGGAGGATATATGTAGCTCAGGTTCAATACCTGATGATGTCATTAAAAGATGTTTTGCGCTTATGCGCTTATACGCTCTTGTTCTTAGTTTTTTATGCTCACCATTAAAACAATGTCATTGCAAACACCTGATTTACTTAAATCACAGATAGAAGGTCGGCCATGGATTGGAGGCAGTGCCTTCAATATGCAGTGTCTTGTTACCATGGCTCCTTCCAAATTGGGTGATCACACATCATACTAACCAACGTTCACCTTGAGGCACTAAGTGTTACCTACACACTGCCCACACATCTCATCTCCTTCATTTGACTTACCTAGTATTTTTACTATACGATGGCTTATCGTGACCCATACATGGAACAACCCGGGCGTCTGCAGCAACAACCACGATATCACGACTCTGCTGCGGATTTTGACCCTTTCTCGACGGCAGCTCCCCACCAGACGTATGACCAAGGGCCGGCCTACGATGCATACGGTGCTGGATACACCGACGATCCTAACCACGATAATCATTACCCACCTGAGCGCTCACGATCACAATACAATACCCATGGGGGGTTGGATAGCACTAAAGAGACCCACGTTGAGACAGGAGGCGTTGTACCTCATGAGAAGCGGTACGCTTTTCTCATATCTTGCATATGCATAACAGACGTCCTCACCCCAACGAACAGGACTGCACGTGCGTTGAGGAACTACAGATATAACCACCACGGAGCCCTCTGGACGAAAGTAAGGACACTCCTTATTACTCAACCTGTTCGTTCCTAACTCAAATTGCGTACAGGGTGGACGTGGCCGTTGCTTTGGGCGATTCTGCTGTTGTACAATAATGGTCGTTATTTTTGTGTTCATCTGCATTCTCCTTTCACTAGCTTTGGTAAATATCGTACTCTGGGTCTTAGGAACAAATACAGTCTCAAGCTAACTTTTCATCGCCAGTGGATACGCCCTCCAAATATCACCATAGGAAATGTTGACACTGTCTCAAAAAGCGGGAGTGCGGTGAGTCCATTGAAGTCCATTCGTGATCGTAAATTAAGCTCTGGATTCTAGATACAATTGGTTGATGGCGGAATCCAACTAAACCTTGGAATCAACATTTCGTAGGGACATTAGTCCATTACATTAGAGACTGCCTGATTATCCAACAGTGTCAATAATCCAAATTACTTTTCCGTCAAATTGAAGCAAGTCAAAGCCGAAGTATATCGTTTATGTTTGAGCGCAGGTGAAAGGCCTCACATATAACTTAGATCTTCTACCCGATTAATGGGGACACACCTCAAATTGGCCACGGTCTCGCCAATGATGTAGTATTCAAC
Source organism: Myochromella boudieri (assembly GCA_018221655.1). Lineage (NCBI taxonomy): Eukaryota > Fungi > Basidiomycota > Agaricomycetes > Agaricales > Lyophyllaceae > Myochromella > Myochromella boudieri. The sequence continues at coordinate 20,840 of JABCKU010000053.1, read as the reverse complement.
TCACATGAACAGACGAACTGGACTTTCCCATTTACCATCGACTATCAATTGGCGAAGGACCCACAGTCCTTGATTCTCAAGGACTTGGCAGCGAAATGTGGTGTTGGCACAAATTCAAAGAAGAACCTGGATGTCAATTACAAGATCACGGTAAGCCGTCTCCGTCTGTGTGGTATTGCGGTTGGGATTACAACTTGTGGCACAGATTGGACTACAAATAGCATTTGTTACTATATCACCCGTCATTGCCAATTCACTGAGCTTTATGTGTCCGATAGATGCTGCTGATATTGAGGTTTGTTTTGAAGCACTTGCACTTACATGGAGTTGACATTTTACTTTTCTAGCCTTTACTCAAAAGTACAGGATTAGGAGACTTGCTTGGCATAATATGAATGGACCATAGTCATGACCTCATTTACCTGCTATTTACATGGACCTTATAGTACAACTTGAATTATTATTTGGTGATGTCATCGCTTATCAGTTCTAGACATTCACATACTGCTCCGACTTGCATCTACAAGAATACGCTTGTATACGTACTCTGCGCAGAATAGGAATTCTTGTGATCAGATACGCCAAGAGTGGAGGAATTCGAATGGGCGCAAATCCTGTTTGGGCTGGCTGACTGGAGGTACATGGCATTTACATACCCCTGAGTCGGAGGATAGAGGTATCTGTTCTTGCAGCTTGACCAATTTTGTGTGAATCGTAGAGTATCCGCTACTAGACAGGTATACTGATACATCGATCGCAATGCTACCGAAATAACCACGCTCTGAATAACCTCGAGACGCTCACGGTTGCGCCAGTGGATGATTACTAATTCCTCACAGAATTTTACTCTCCAAATCGTGAGTAACATTATGGCATTAGAAGTTTTGTGAATTGGCGATAACAGGTTCAGGAGGTCGATGCATTGAAAGAACTCTCCGCCGCCATTGTTACGCTGCTCAAGCTGCACGTAATGAAATATATGAAAGTTCAAGTGACCAAGTGCACAGCTCTTACGAGTTCAATCTCGCCCATGGCGTGGTTGAAAATTGGCCAGATTATTTATTGGTCAGTAGTCAAAATTAACGTATACGTACCGATTGATTATAATTATTCAATGGTCCTCAGTGAATACCAAAGCGCTTGTACTGGGGCTGGCGATGTCATTCCCCTGTAGCGAAACATATGTTTGAAAGGCCACCAGAATACTTCTTGGTTCACCTTTGTAAAGCCTTGAAGTATCCACTTCTTTGCTGAGTCCCAGTAGAAACTACAGACCTAAAACAGGATGTTTAAATTTTTGGAGCAGCACCTGCCGATACGCTGCGGTACGACAGCTGGTAAATGAACGGCTAGCGAATGGGTACTAGAGCAATGACTATCAATGCTGTCCCAGATATCAGGCGCCAACTGGAAGGTGGCGGGTTTGGAAGACATTGACGTGATGGGTGTAGAAAACGTTCTGTGTGAAAGTGTCGAGGGCCATACGATGTGGCGGGGGTGATTGGGAAGAGACTGTCATAGACCTTGGCTTATTTTGGACACGGTAAACTACAGATGACAGTATGAAATAGTTCGGCAGCCAATGAGCAGCGACGATCTGAGCACAGGGTCACACGACGCTTCCACGTGGTGCACGTGGCTACTGCACGTGAGTCAATAGCCTTTTATCCATTCTCGTTTTGGGATAATTCGATCTTCCATATATTTCGTAGAATGTCGTTTTTATGCAGCAATCTTGACTTTCCTCTCTCCAATGTCCTCGCCTGCACCCGTCCAGTCGTTTCTCGGGGGTATCGGTTTGTCTTTGCCTGTACACGCCCTCCTGCTCCTCAATGGCCATACCTTCGGGATCTCTGGCTTCCTCCATCGCGCTATTCGCGGTGAAAGAGAGGCCGCCGCCGCCATAGTTGGTCTCATCTTGGGCGGCGCATACATTGGGATTTTAGAGGGTCAAGGCCCTCTTCCTCTGAAATTGGGCCTTAGTCGCGTAGCCTTCGCTGGGTTCCTTGTCGGCCTGGGTTCCAAGGTAACTATTATGTACCAAGTTCCGCACGTCTTGGGTAGATTCTAACCTATGCATCATAAATAGTTGTCGAATGGCTGCACTTCTGGGTAATGGCTCCACCGTACATTCATATTTTTCCCTCCTTGACATGGCATGTCCATATACAGTCATATGATATGTGGCTTGTCGCGCTTCTCTCTCCGGTATGTATTGCACACGAACCTCGTATTTTTGTCCGCCGCTGAATTGGGCATAGCTCCATTGTGGCAACTGTCACTTTTTTTCTCACTGGTGTCTTGACTGCACAAATTCTGCCCACTGAGCTTCCCTACACCTGGGCCATGGATTGGTCTCTCGGGCCAAACGGCAAGGCCTTACTTGCAACCCAGGCAGCCATTTCGGCACTCCTGTCGTCGTGGGTCTGTACATATACCCTCTCATACTTCCCTCTCACTGAGAGTCTGCGATAGGTGAACAACAGCCAGCCACCAGCATCTTCAGACCCTGATTCAAAACCCCAATCGGTGTCTCGTATACTGGTCTTCCTGACGACGAGTTTTGAGTTTGCTCTTGCCCTTCGATTCTCCAACTTAAGCGAGGCGACCCGCGTTTTGTCTTTTCTTAGCCTTCCTTTCAGTCCCACGTTTGATCCCTCTCTTTTATTTCTCGCCATGGGCGCGTTGCCGACCTCCATTATCTTATATCAGTTCTTTCGAGGTTCAGAAAAGCCATTGCTGGGAGGTCCGTGGTCGGTCCCGACCGGAAGTGCGATTGATCTCAAACTTGTCGGTGGTGCAGCCCTCTTTGGAGTCGGCTGGGGGCTGGCGGGCATCTGCCGTAGGTTTATCTTTATATCTGAGGAGCATATATTGATATTTGCCCCTTGGTCCTAGCCGGTCCTGGCTTGGTAAATTTAGGCAGAGCTCTCACTGGGGGTACATGTATCATCCCTGTCGTATCATGGGTCTTGGCAGTCACTATAGGCGGCTTGCTTGCATGACCACTAAAAGTATACACTTACGCCTAGATTCACGGATTATCATGGTAAATTATTCTCTTAGGAGCTAAATAAATTAGCATAGACTCAAACACTGTTGGTGCTACTGTCGCGGAAGAAAATCTATTATCATCATCAAACACTTCGCCCTAGTACGATTAGACAACCAGTTTGAAGTGTTTAATGATATGATACAAGGACAATGTATATTACATGGTGGCTATGCTGCAACCATAGTCGGGGTCTGAGGAGCAGACAGCGGCTTAGTTCTCGTTCGACTTCTACCCCATTTTACACATGCCGTCACCCCGTCAAGTTCAAGGCCATTCGCCCATGCTTGCGCCGCCGTTTCAGCAACTCCTCGCTCCTTGAAGTTGATAAATGCACATCTACAATTAAATCAGGATCTGTGGCCGTTGATGATTACGGAGGGAAGATGGTACGTACCGTGATTTTGCGACATGAACAACGGATTTTATCTGCGTTGGTTGAATTGTAGGTAGTGACTGTAATACAGAAGTCCGAATGCTGAGCTCTGTGGACTCTGGAGACAGCGAAGATATAAAAAGGGAAGTCTACAAGAAACGATTAGATGGCGGTAGAAGGTGCGCGAGAAAACATTAACAATAGTAGCATCGTCCGGAGGTTTCAGGCCCTGATTCTCTGCATGAGTGGATAGGATCTTGTGTGCAACGGGGTCGTTGCGCCCGTGGTATCGATCCTGGATGTTTTGATGTGCCAGCTCGTTGTTCGCCGGCTTCTCGTGACGATAAGGACACTCTGATCCTCGAGTACATTCTCCCTTGACGAAGAATGAACAAACTTGAGGTCGGTTGCGTTTGTAGTATGGGTCGCTCCGAGCCAGTTGCTTCAGCATCTCCTTACCAGCTGAGGTAGTTCGACCTGAGTCCAGTCCGGACTTGTTGCCTTCGAGCTGGGAAATAGTGGTCAAGGCGACATGTTAACGCCTTGGCCACACAGATCAGCACACACCTTGCTTTCCATATTTTGGGCGTAATACTCGCGATTGATGTCGCTGGTGGGCGCGTCGCTTTGCACGGCCAGTGCCGTATCGCGCACCTGAGTGGGGAGGCCGTATTCCAGGTCAAGGAGACACGTTTGGCAGACGTTCTTGACCTTTGCGCATGTCTGGCAGATAACCGTCGTTTTGAAGCGCATGCCTGTGCCTGGGTTCCAGCGGAAGACGGTAAAGGGGCGAGCACACGTTCCACAAGATCTCCCGTACTCTTGCTTTGACTACATATGGAAGTTAGTGCAGAAGACTAGAGAAGAGAACTCGACAGACCATTCTGACGAAGGGATTGCTGCCGAGACCTTGGACGGAGGTAAGTCTGGTGCTGGGATAGTGGGAAAAAGACGTACATGTTTCGCAGAGAATAGGAAACTCACTCTGCTCCCAACCAGCTTTGTTAATATCAGCTTTAGGAGGCATTTTCAGATTGCTCGTTGGTGTTCACAATCAAAGCTGGCTTTGCTGACAAAGTTCCCTTCATTCTTTAGACACGTGACACGTCTCTTCATGGCACAAACACTGATCGGCGGAGGGTCGCTGCTCGTTGCTTGGCAGCTCAAGGGCAAGCATGTCCTCATTGTCGGCGGCGGCGAAGTCGCTTCTCAGCGCGTGGATTCCATCCTCGCCACAGATGCTCACATCACCGTCCTATCTCCTCGTAACGGCCTCAATTCACGTACCAAACGCTACATCGACGAACATTCTGAAAGAATTACATACCACGATCGTCCTTTTGCCAGCCCCGATGAACTAAATGGCATAGATATGGTTCTCACTGCTTTGGACGATGTAGAGCTCTCTCGTGACATCTGTAACTTGTGCAGGAAGTCTGCAATCCCAGTTAACGCTGCGGACATCCCAGGCTCCTGTGACTTCTACTTTGGCTCACAGATACGTGACGGCCCACTACAGATAATGATATCAACCAACGGTAATGGTCCAAAAATGGCCAACCTGGTAAAGAAGAAACTGCAAAGTGCTTTATCCGGCATTGAAGGCAAGACAATTTCCAGGGTTGGAGAGTTGAGGGCACAGCTCAAGATCAGAGCGCCAGGAGTGGGTGGGGAACTTGGAAAGAGGAGGATGAATTGGATGACCAATTTGTGCAATGCCTGGAAGATGGAGGAGCTTGCACTCTTGGACCAAGCCATGATGCAGAAACTTTTAAATGTTGGCTGGGAAAAGGACCACATTCCGACTTTTGCTGAACTCGGCGGCCGCCGTGAACTGAACTCCAAAACTAGTCAAATATACATTTCAACCGTAATGTTCCATACAATAGGTTTTTTTGCTGGCGCGCTCTGTACCCTTGCCATTTCTTGGATGCGGCGTAGATGAACGCGATGAACGCTAGAGGTGCGTCTCCCAACCACCACTGTCATTGACTACCAACATCCACCAGCTCCTCAGTGTTTACACCTCCTAAATCTACATGTCTTGCACGTAATTACCACTAACAGGATAGCATGTTGTTTCGAGGGTGCCCGCAGTTCAAGCAAGAGCATCCTTGCAAGTAGCGCCCCACCATTAATACAGTGGTATTTGTTAGGGAGGATGTCGTGAATCAGGTAGAGTACCCAGGAGACCCGCGAGATGCTCACGCAAGTGTCCGATTTGCGTTGACATAACCAGTCCCATAACACGAGTATAGAAGCTGGGTCGATTCAGGCTCCGCTGCTACCATCCTGAAAGATGTGCCAAAAAATTCTTTAACGTCACGCAGAAATTGTATCCTGTGCCCCGCACTCGTGAAATTATTGAAGTGTTTTAAGGCGAATCACGTACGTTCGTGTTGTGGGCTCACCCATTCGGCATCGACCAACATCTTCACTTCCAAGAACCATTAGAAGAAGAACTAGCGTTTGGTGCTTTTGATCGACGCATCCACCGGAACTGATCTCTGCTATGAGAGCACGGGATGCCTCTAGCCCAATATCCTCTGGAGCTATTCCGGGTTTAGAGAGGGCTTCTGCGCAATGTACTACAGAAGTCGTTGACTCTGCAAGGAGGGTGAGCGCGTAACCTGGTGATCTGGGGGGTGGGGGGGTCGATAAAGGCTATGGGGACAATGAAGGTGTACTGACTTTCCACTTTCCGTCCCTTTGTAGACGTCTGAGTAAATGTATATATCAGGGATATAACGATTCAGAATAGAGCGGGCGGATTCAATCATGCGGTTGGAGAATTGTGGGTTGACCCGAACGGCATGGCTGGCTCATAAAAATAAGTGCTGCGTAAGTGAATCAGGATGGCTAACCCACGCGATTCCTCGTATCCGCTTGATTTTGCCAGGTTCCACAAAGTTAAGGGTTGTGGCCTGCTTGACGATCGGACAAAGAAATTGAACCTCTCCGCCACCCTCAGGTGGTGCACCACGTTTTTTTATCTCAAGCAAAATGTGAGCGGCCTGTGATTGTTTGATAGCAAAACTTACCCGTAATTCCAGACCGCTAGAGATTCCAAATAACTGTAGATGTGGTAAGGTTACAGTTCTAAATATGTCCACCTGGACGATTTAAGACATGCAAAGTTGATCATCGAGGGTTACATACTGAGAGATCATTTTCGTCCGTTGTGATCCCCCGCAGCGTAAGTTGAAATGGATTTTTTGAGAATGGGGCGAGCATGACGATAGGCTCAAGGTAGTACCCGACCGACCGCGATAGAGGGCATTCATGCATCAAAGAGCCTCCCGAAATGATACCAGGTTTCAAAAGGATGGCAGTACCTGAGTGGTTCCAGTCATGAACAACGACGGCATTAAAATGCAGCTTGACGCGTACCGGTGACGGAAATTTCAATGACTGTCCCGTTTGTGAGTTTTTCCAATAACCTCAATAGGCTCACCTCGTAATCTACCCCATAGAGCTCAAATGTCAGGGGATCTCAGTATCTTGGAAGTCGACACACCTCTAAGACCAGGATTTTTGTCGTCGGAACGAATTTTATCAATCTTTACATGCTTCCCACTGAGTAAGGAGAGAACCAGGCGATGGCGTAGGTGCTGGTGACCGCTGAATTTGAGAAGACCAACCATCACAGGTGGAGGTGAGGATCCAAAAATATGCTTATGTAAGGGTGCTGATCGAAACGAGATCATGCCTAATGTACTCAGCCTCAGCACTTGACATCGTCTCCTTCAACGCCAACTCATGGCAGCCTCCTCACAGTCCACAGACTGGCAAGGCCGTTATTATCACATCGACCAGGTCCTGGACCGCCCTGGCCCTCGCACTGATGAATCTTTTCTTGCGGGCGATGGGGTGCGTGTTCGTGTTACCCTGCTGCTGACTGACTCATTCATTCAACTCGTTACCAGGTTAAGGAATTCTTGAGGACCAAGGCAAAGATTCTTGTAATTGGTGCTGGTGGCCTTGGGTGCGAAATCCTCGCGAACCTTGCCCTGAATGGCTTCAAGGATATACATGTTATTGACATGGACACCATCGATATCAGTAACCTCAACCGTCAGTTCCTTTTCAGGTGTGAATTTCTACATTGCCTACGGCTTCTCATTGGCTCAAAAGCCTCTTGAAAGACCTAAGGATGTCGGGAAGTCGAAAGCCATTGTCGCGGCAGAGTTCATTATGAATCGTGTGCCAGGCGTAAAAGTTACTCCGTGAGTGCAAGCATTCTCCTAGTTATTTTTGGCGATTCAGCGCTGAGACGTTGTATTTAGTTACTTCGGGAAAATCCAGGATAAAGACGATGAATACTATCTACAATTCAATCTCGTGATTTGTGGTTTGGACTCCGTTGAGGCTAGACGCTGGATGAACGCGACTCTTGTTAACCTTGTTGATCCAGAGAATCCAGAAAGTTTAAAGCCTCTCATCGATGGTGGAACTGAAGGTCTGTGTAACAGGACATATAAATTGCTACTGCTGCTCATACATTTTAACCTCAACAGGATTCAAAGGCCAGGCACGCGTAATCCTCCCCACTATCACGTCGTGTTACGAGTGCTCCCTCGATATGCTTAATAAGCCTACGGCTTTTCCAATCTGCACGATTGCCAATACCCCTCGCCTGCCAGAACACTGCATAGAATGGGCATCTGTCCTAGAGTGGCCACGCGTGCAAGGAGGTGGGTGTACATTTGCTCCATACCTCACCACTCCACTCAACATAAATTAGACAAAAAAATGGACACTGATGACCCAGAACACATTGGATGGCTCTTAAAAGTTGCTTCTACCCGTGCTCAGGAATTCAACATCGAAGGTGTAACATGGTCGTTAACCCAGGGTGTGGTGAAGAATATCATTCCAGCTATTGCTTCCACGAATGCAATCATTTCCGGTGACTTACATTTTCTAATCACTGGTGACATTGTTGACACCCCTTCTTTCAGCTGCGTGTTGTAACGAAGCATTTAAGATTGCAACGAGTTCTGCTGCGTACTTGAACAACTATTTTATGCTTATTGGCACAGACGGCGTTTACTCTTACACGTTTGAGCACGAGAAACGGGACGACTGCCCGGTTTGTGGAGGGGAATCCCTCGAGCTCTCCATCACCCCGGAACTAACTGTTGAAGGACTGATTGACTTGCTCGTGGAGAGGCAGGACATGTCAGTATTCGCATATCGAAATTACCGATTTCATCCTCATATTTATCTCTTTCAAGCCAAATCAAGAAACCATCATTATCAACACCAACTTTGCAAATCTATTTGCAAGCTCCTCCTCAACTTGAAGAAGCTACTCGTCCGAACCTTACTAAGAAATTGTCAGACCTTGTGTCAGATAATGGAGAGGTTACGGTCACCGCATCCACACTGCCATTTAGTCTCTCGCTGCGGATCACATATAAATGATAGATCTTCATAGGTCACCTTTCAATTCTTGTTGTCTTTGCAATATCCGTAAATGCTCATTGTTGTGTTGTCGCTCTCGAGAAGATATTTTCATGAACATTATTTTGAAACATGCTGACGAGATACGAAACACATGTGTGCGGTCATCGATATATGATGCAAACCCTGCCAAAATCTCCATCACCACCGCCGCCGCCTGCGGCGACTAACCATTGCTCCAACACTGGCCATGCAGCCTCAAAGCGTACTGCCAACTCATCCGTGTGGTGTTCTCCGTCGAGTATTGTCAGAAACTCAGTTGGGATTGGTCGCATTCCAGGTATCCCAGGGTGCAAGGCAGTCTGAGACCATGACAGTCTTGAGCGTAGCGTAGTAGAGGAAGGTGGTAAAGCAGTTTTCGGGAGAACGGGTGATGGAGGCGGCCCAACTGGTGTGATGAGAGATTGCCGTCGCGATTCTGCACGCCTGGCCAAGTGTCCGTCCTGCAAAGTGGTGGCATTAGATAGCAACGTTGCACCCTCGTCTTTTGGCTGGTGGTGTATCCATGGAGTGCGTGGACTCCCAGCGATAGACCCACTACTGTTTTTTTGGAGGTCACTACGACTGCGTAGCTGTTCTAGTACTTTCTCCGCAGCACTTGCTCTTCTGGCGCGATGGGTAGCTGATATAGGGACGATAGTAACAGCTGCAGCGGGGGGGTACGTCACAATGTAATTAAATTCCATAAAATTTGTGTGATTACTCTGACCAACTTCAGGGCTGCTTGGGTGGAGGCCGGTCGTGGACTGCGATCGGCCGCGCATAAGGGTGGGTGGTTGATTGGTAATAAAAGCGGGGTCAACATGTGGTGGAGATGGGGTATACGGTGGGAACCTCAGACCAGTGCCACCAGATGTACTGTCGCCACGTGGGCGACCAAAGGCGGGTGTTGACGGGGGCCGTTGAAGGTCATGCGATAGCGATAGAAGTCGGGATGGGTCTGGCAAGCGAAGAACAGGATACCGATGAATTCGCCTGAGAAATCCCTAGTGTAGATGTGAACGTGAAATAGCAAGAGGAATGACAAGGTCCTACCTTGATCACACCAAAACTAGTGAAACGGCGGACATCAATACCAAGGTGATGCACGCCGTGCGCTTCTACCCACTCTAGTACCGTCTTACCAGCTTTGAATCTGGAGTACAGGCGAAGCAGTTTGGGCCAATCGGGAACAGAATGTCCTGAAGATACAGATGGGTGAAATAAAGAGTACTAGTAAGACATCCCTTACCTGGTTTAGTTACATAGGGACCACACTCGTCCCGGACGTGGGCCTCATCTGCCAACCACTGTATACTGCTTGCAAGAGTGTACATGTTCGAATATTGAAAGATATCGACCGTCATAATGACTTGATAAAACCTGAACTGCATGAGTTCATCATTCGAAGAAAGGTATGCACGTAGTCTTCGTACAATAGATGAGAGATAGCTTGACGTGTGAGAACTAAATCGCAGTCTGCGAGATGGGCAATTCGACTAACGTGGTTTGTTCCGTCGATAAACTTACACACCTACGAGGTTTGGTGATGGAGAGAGAGGTCATTGGTCATGGATGTTCTCAACTAACCTTGACCATAGTTAGATCCCAGTTGTCTTCCACTCTCTTGTTTATGTTGATGAGGGCGAGAGGAACCATCCAATCCTTGACGTCAGGAGGATTCGGATAGAACGGAAATATCTTGAGCTCTATCGAATTAAAGCGATCTATAGGTATAGACGTTTCTGCGTATGAATTGAGGTCCTCGTACAGCTGTTCAAGGATGGGGTGTATAGCAGATGACGTTTTTTCGTTGTACAGGAAACCAGATTCTTTCTAAGTATACGTGGGCAACCTATCCTCAATAAATTTATAGGCTGACGCACCTCACACGAGCAGAGGACCCGGCTAACTTTGCGAACTATGGGCTCGTAGCAGCTAAGGTCTGCAGAACGATCGAAAACGAAGCAAAGGTTGAATCGAAAGTAGTTTCGATCATAATTCCCCCGTAACTCAACAGGAAAGCCTATAACTCGGTGGTTTTTCGTTAAACAAGTAACCAGCCGACCACATAGTTGACTGTGTGGGATAATGTATTTAGATACATCGTCAAACTGGAAGAGGATGGGGCTGGAAGAAGCGGAGCGTGCTGAACGGTCACGATACGAGTCAATAGGAGATGTTGGTGTAACAAGGCTTTCTGGGACACCAATAAGACCCTCGGGAACTTGGTAAACGACCTTTGGACCCTGGTGAACGTCAAAAACGGAGTAGAACACGGATTGTAAACGAGGAAGGAAAGAGTCTGAGTTCATCACCTTGCGTCAGCAAGGTCTCTCTCACTGGGAATCGATATATTTGGATATGTAAAAACCAACTAAGTACAAACAATGATGATCATAACGTGTGACTTTAAATTTTGCCTCCCAGGCTCGACGCCGACGATCCCTCCACATGGTGGTGGGCAATGTCCACTAAGCTCATGATCGCGTTACGTCACGATCTGTGACGAATTTTGTCACAAATCCTGACACACTCTCAAAACAAAGCTCTGAGCTATGAGTTCCCTATTTTTAAGGTGTAAGAACTGAAATATATTGTTGAGTAGTCTATTTCATGATTTTAAGCCCACTGTAGGAGTGATAGGGTACAGTATACATGTTTCTAGTTAAATATTCCAATCGGTGTTATATATTGATCTTGACTATTAAGAGATTTATTACAAATTGATTTGACATAATACAAATCTTATTAAAGCCCCTCACTTTGCCCAGTCCGCTCCTCTCATTGTACCCTTCAGCTTCTGATACTGTATTCTCAATGTAATATATCAAGAAGTCAAGCTGCAAACAGCAAAGTTGACAGTCCCGTTCGTGACCTGATGATGTGACGGCCCACGGGTCACGATGGTGCGCCTGCGTTGTCCAGACTCACTCAACAAGGGCCGGCATGCTCAGCTCCATCGTTGCCCACTCTGTGGATCATCGACACAACGGACGTCAACCATATCAACGGCGTCTCCACATTCCAATGGCACAACGCACTCAAAACTAGAGGGACGACCCCACAACACGAAAAAGTGACTGGGAAACTAGCAGAGAAAACAACACTCACCAACATACTGATTGAGTGAGCACCATTAGTGGGAGGTGCATCTGCGTAGAGGAATGACAGAACTGATGCAAGCCGCTCAACAGGTCAATGGGTCAACAAGAGAGGCCGGGATAAAGATTGGAATAAAGATTGGAACCTTCTAAATAGCCAGGAACACGCGGTCAAGCTCTCTTTAGTCGAAATGAACTGATACACAGGGATGTCATGGATGGAAGAAACGAGGTGTGTCGCGTTTAGGCCAGAAACCTCCCTGTCACGCTGACTGCCTGCCTACTTGGGTGAACAAGAACTGTCCTCCCGAACATGGGATTGTGAATTTGCCCTCAAGAAACACACTTCGCTCATCCTTCCTGCCGTGCAAAGCCCCTGCAAATGTTCGCGTGCCACTCATACACACTGGAAAAATCACAGTCCTAGCCTTTGGGCATTACAGTCCACTTTGCAGCCCAGCTTCGGCTTGGTCCGCTCATGGACCCCTGTTTCGTATGTCCATGCCCATTGCCCACTGTTTGCCGCCATCTCTTATTCCTTCCTTGACTTCCCTCAGCGTTGTCCTGTTTCTTTCAAACGCACAACATCATCGGCCACATCTGCTTCAGCAATACCTGTCTCAATGCAACACTCAATGCAACAAGTCCTATACCCAACTTCTCAACTTCTCAATAGCATTCTCGCAATTGACCACCAGCATCCAGGTGTCCATCTATTGACATGTCCCACTAGTGATATGTCCAAAACGTTGACACCTACTCCCAAACCCTTCAGTGTGTCACTGGCAATGCTCTCCCAAATATTTACACTAACAACAAGTCCTATACCCAACTTATTGGTGTACTAACACATTTACAATCACCAAGGTACGTTCTCAAATCTCACAAATATAATGCCTAGTGCTCAAGTAAGTTATTACTAGTGGGTTTGGTTCTTTGGGCATGGTTCTTCGGGTGTTTGGGTGTGAAGTTGGCAAAGCCACGTTTGTGGCTTTGAGGAGGTAGACTTATAATAAGTTTTGTGCTATCGATATTATTGAGGGTACTGGGACTCTTGGCACGGGCCGCTTATGTCTTTCATGTGATATTTTGTCGCCTCCAGAGTCAGGGTTTGGCCAGCCCCTAATCACCAACTCAGTCTACAACCATGGGGATCAAAGGACTCTGGCCGGTAAGTTCTCGCATGTGCCTCAAAAGATTTATGTATTCAATGCCATGTCGTTAGATGCTTTCTCCTGTTGCAACGCCCACATCAATGCAACGTTTGGCTGTTAATGACGGCTTTGTTGGTAATTTGGGTGGTGTTCGGGCATTAAAGGTTGGTGTTGATGCGAGGTATGTAAGCATGATACAAATGGCTGCACCAATTTTGACCTTTGCCCAGCTCATGGATTCATAAAGCCTGTGCGTGCCATGCGGAAACGAGGAACACAGAGCTTGCACTTCTTTTCAGGCGCTGCTCTAAGCTGCTACGCTTACCCGTGTTGCTCTTCTTTGTGTTTGATGGACCAGGGCATTCTGATTGGAAGCGAAATACAATTGTCAGGGAAAACAAGCCCAAGGTGACTGAGAACATGAAGGACATGTTAAATAGCTTAGTGATTGCATGGACTGAGGTTAGTTACTTTTTCCACCCTGTTGTTACCCTTCATTTAAAGATGTATGTTTAGGCTCCAGGTGGGGCTGAAGCAGAGCTTGCATGGATGTCAAAGGCAGGCTTGCTTGATGTCGTGGTCACTGAGGACTCAGACACATTTCTTTTTGGTGCCCAGACTGTTATTTGCCTGTGGGCTTTTTTCAGTACCTCTCTATGATTGGCAACTGACAAAGTATGTAATCCAGGGTAACAGACGGCAATGTTGCGATGATGTATTGTGCAACTGACATTGTAAACCATCCGGAACTTCAGTTTCAGCCGGACAATATGTTGTTGATTGCCTTACTTGCTGGTGGGGACTATGATACTGTCAGCATTCACCACTGCATGCCTGTTCCTATTACTAACTAAACGCTCTTCAGGTTGGCCTTTTTCATTGTGGACCCGCTATTGCAGCCAACCTGGCTCGAGCTGGGTTTGGCAAGTCACTTGTCAAAGGGCTCGTGGACCTCGAGGATGCCAATGGTGTCGAAGTTAGACAGTTCATTTCTGAGTGGCGTCAGAGTCTTGCCGACGAGCTTTACACGAACCGATTAGGCTTTTTATTGCAGAAAGAGCCAGCCCTGGCAAGATCTATTTCTGCTGACTTTCCTGACATGGCCGTCATTGGCCTTTACCTCCACCCACACACGTCGGAGGAAGATAATTGTAACGCTCGTGTCTCGTTAGTCCAACGCCAGGGTCTAGACTTGGCCCGCTTGGCACAGTTTATAGAAGATCACTTCTTGTGGGGTAACCCAGAGGGTATATACCGTCGCTTCGCATCCTCCATCTTCCCGGCCCTGGCCATGCAGCAATTAATGAGGTCGGCAATATCAGCAGACCTTGGCCTTGTAAAGGTGGCATGCCCAATTCTCGGCAGCATCGTGGGCTTCCGAAGCGAATCTAGCCCTTCAGATCCTCATGTACCCGAGGCTCATGTGACTCTCGAGATTGATGAGCAGACTGTCGATACTGTTCTCAACGCACGCCGTGGAGGTGTAGCACCTGACAAAGCCAGGTTGCCACAAAGCCGGGCCTGGGTGCCAGTCTCTATCCTTAACACAGTGCAACTAGAGCTTTTCGTCAAGTATGCCCATCGCAAAGCAAGTAAGTACTGTTGTAGTTTTTCACTTCAATTTTTTCATTGTGTATCTCACAGAGCCTCGGCGCAAATGCTCTGCCATTTCTGCACCAATAATCCCATGTGCCCATGGTAGTGTGATTGACCTTACCCACACTACAAACTCATGTGCTTCATCTGGTATGTATTTCGTCTATCACACCCTTCCTTTCTCTGACTTGCCAGCCATGCTATAGTCATTGATTTAACGCTTGACCTGCCGGCCACTGTTGTTGACACCGAGAGTCACTCAATCAAGGGTGGGGGCTTTCAAATTATTGCCCATCCTGCCGTGGCATCAAGTAGCGAGATTATCAAAGTCACCTCAGACTCAGAAAGTGACGCCAGCATGTCAGAGGTCAAAGGTAGTTTGGTAGGTGGGGACGAGTTAGATGACTGAGGAGCCAGATGACACTGGGATGGGCAGCATTGAGGCAGGCTCATTCTCAAGGGAGTGAGCATGTTCAGGGCTGCTTGATGTATTGCACATGGCGGCGAACGTCCTCGTTTGACAGAATCATTGTCAATGTTGACGCCATGAAATTTGACTAATAAAGTGAGACTTACTGAATATATATAATGTCGTACTGCCACAGTCTTGTCCCAACCTCCTCTACATGGCTTCAAATTCCTCGTTTGAAATATCTAGTCCTAATCTCGCTGGACTCTCGATTGCACTTGCACCAGTCAATGACTGGGAGACAGCCGATCCTAAGGAGATTCTCAATGACATCGAAGGTGAACAAGAAGCCTGGTTCAGCCCAATGACATACTCGGGGCTTGATGATGGATCCAGTAGTGACAAGCTCAGTGGTGATAGCGACAGTGAGAAAAGTGACAGTGGTATGATTATCGACAGTAATGCCAAACCTCTGAAAGGGGATCCGTCAAAGCTTACGGCCCTGGAGAAAACAATTCTTGATGCATCTAAAGGAGTTTCTGAAAAAACTGATGGCAAATACAAGGGGTTTGTCTACTTGTACTTTGCGTGAAGTCAGCCCACTCTGACAAGGCTCCAATAACCAGTCTGATGAGGAGATGTGTAGACTTCTTGAAAGCAAACAAGTTGATCGGCACAGGTGACCCGTTTTTTAGTGTGGAACCAAGTGATAGTGCGCCACAGCTGATCGTTGCATGGATTATGGACAGGTGAGTCTTATGTGCACATTTACATGAGCGCTAGTGACAAGTACGTGTGGCTGAGTAGCTGTGACGATATCAATCTTGATGGCACCAAGAAATCAAAAGACACTCTCCAGAGTGCATATACACATGCTCAAAAGATGAGGGCAGCAATGACCTATGCATTTGGGCACCAACAAGGCCTCAGAAGCCTTCCCTGGCACAGGAGTGAGATAAGTAGCAAGATGTTGGGCAACCCCTCTGTGTCCCATACTGTTTCTAGCTACATGATGAGCCTTCGACGTAGAAAAACACATGCAGGTGAAGCTCAAACAAGTGCACGTGCAATAACTTCAGTAAGCTGGGCTTTCTTCTCCACTGTGCAATTGGTTCCGATTGTGTTACGGCAAGCAGGAGATCATCGAAAAGATGTATGTCTTCAATAACAGTGAAGGCCGAGATCAAATCAAGGCCTATACTGCCGGAAAGCGGAATAATAAAAATGTACAAGACTGGGGTGGTGCCCGCGTCTGCCTTCTTCTTCATGCTGTCTACACAGTTTCATTCCTGTGCATGCTGCACTTTGATGAGGCCTTGAAGATCCAGGCTCACCATATCACTGCCATTAGTGATAAACTAATCAAGCTTACATTGCCTTATCGGAAGACTCACCAATTTGGTGGTAGGTAGTACATTGTTAGTTACCAAGTCAGTGTCGCTGATACTCTGACCAGACATCAAGCCGTTCTATCTCCACATGCTTCCTGACAACGAGGAACACCTATGCCCAGTTCGAGCCATTGCCCAATGGCTTGCTGTAACAAAGTTCAAGGATGGTTATGTTTTTCGTCGCATGACATCTGGAGACCGAGTCTCCACAGCAAACTTACCAATGGTAGGTCTATATTTTTGTGCGTATCGGAGAATTTACTTTGACTGCCTACCAGACAACTGAACAGTTCCTGGAATTCTTTAGAAATAATTTACTGGATGTTGGAGTTGATCACTTCCCATATGGTACACACTCCTTCCGCCGTGGTGGTTGCCAGTACCTGGCGTCTATACGCCGCTGGACTCTCAAGAAAATCTGTGAGTGGGCAGGTTGGAGTAACGAGTTCACAAGCATGACTATTGTTAAGTATCTGATCTCCTGGAATGATGACCCAACCCTTCGTCGCAAAGATTTCTTCAATCCTGATGTTCCTATTGGACACAGATGTAACAGTTGTGGTTGGACTTGTCCCTGTGCTTGAGCAGAGGATGGCAGGGTGTAATTACATTGAATTAGTGTACGCAAAACATGTAAGTAAAACTATGACTATCTAACATTCTGCCATGCCTTGCAATGCCCGGTATCTCTTTGCGATTGACGTTGTATCTGTAATCACTTTCGGAGTCGACTTCTGGTTACCTTTACGATATGAAAAGAAATTGGCAAAGGAACTGCCGTAGACCTCCTTCGCCTCCCGCGCAAGCTTTCTATCCGTCTCCGTCCGCACAAGCAGCAGCTGCTTGTTGATGGCCTTCCAAGACAGCTGCTTTCCCTCGTTGTTCGAAAACGCCGCCCAAAATTGAGTTTTGGTCGTAAAGCTGCGGTAGGCACATACA
Organism: Myochromella boudieri; assembly: GCA_018221655.1. Taxonomy (NCBI): domain Eukaryota; kingdom Fungi; phylum Basidiomycota; class Agaricomycetes; order Agaricales; family Lyophyllaceae; genus Myochromella; species Myochromella boudieri. The sequence goes on along the minus strand of JABCKU010000053.1, from coordinate 3,374 downwards.
ACGGCCTACATGGCTGCATGTCAGTAAGAGTGCCCCTTCGATAGAGTGAGCCACGAACCCTCCACTCAGCCCACTTCGTCTTCGTTCCATCCCACTGGCCACTCTTCCAGTTCTTGTACAGTTTGGGCCAGTAAACAAGAGCAATTGGCTTCCCCTTGATGACAATGTAGGACATATGATTCCAATAAGGACTTGTAGGACTGTCCTCCCACATATTGTTGAGGCTGGCAATGTCTTTGGCAAAGCTGACAGATGGCGGATCAGGAACATCACGTTCAGTAAGTGAAAGGATCGTTCCGTCACCGAGAGTTAGCTCTCGATGAGCAACGGTCATCAAACAGCTCCTGTCACCATCGACGAGCATCATGTTGTTGTCGGTGTTCATGATTGCTGTCACGGAGAGATGTGAGGTGGTAACACTGGGTCCCGAGGTTACTGCAACTGTGCCAGCATTGCCATCGGTGGCAGCAAGGAGTGCCTGGGAGAGGCGTGACACTGTTGTCGAAATTTCGGCAACAATATTCTACCTAGTGGATGAGTTGCGCAAGTGACAACGATAACAAGACACTACTTTACCAGCTCAGACGAAGAATCTGGTGGCGAAGTGGGAAATGGTGTTAGTGGCAGAGCATCTCTCTTCAAAGGCTTTGCAGGTGAACCCGATTTATGGCGGTAAGGGTATCTGGCAGCCACACGTTCTGCCTGGAGACAGCATTGAAAAAAGAGACGGCCTTAGGTAGATAATTATCTACGCACCCAGGCCACAAGCGCATCCTTCTCCTCCTGCAGTCGGTGGTCGGCAGTCTGAGCAAACACAGTGAGAGGGAGGGGAGGGTCCGGTGTTGTTAATGAACCAAGGGCGCCGCCCACAAACAGCGCTTGGCGGCGTTGGTTGGACTTCTTCACCGTTTTTGTTTTCGTGGCTTCCCAGGTGTTATCGGCGATGCTACTGCTGTACGCTGCCCACGATGAGTGAGGCGAGCGCCAGGGGTGAGTCTAGTTTACAGGGCTAAATGAGCCGGCACAGCATTGGAAACAGACAGGATAGACAGCGACGCACTCTTCAGCCCATTTTGCCACCCCAAGAGTACTAAACTCAGTGAGCCGTTCCTTCAGCTTCAAGATTGTGCCAGAATATAGCAGTTTAAACTTCTTGCACCAGCCTGGCAGAACAACCTTGGGCTTGCCCTCCCTAGAAAAAAGAGTGAACAAATGTGTAAGTTGACACAAACACGTCCGGAAGGGAACAGAGAGGTTGGCGACATACAGACACCTGTAATCCACCCCGAATTTCCCATTCTCGTTCCTCACTGGAAATGGCAAGTGGTTGGGCAACACGGCGGGAGGCTGAGACGGCGGCTGGCATCCTCCAAGGTCCCTGGCAGCCATGTTCCACCATGCAATCCAAAGAGAGGACGCGGCAAGCACAAGAGCGATGACGGTGAGAAAGAGTCCGACAAAGCCCAAGCATGGTTGGCCTGAACCGTCGGCGGCGTCGGCGAGCCTGTTGATCGTGTCTGAGCTATAAAAAGCGAGGGGGAGCGCTGGCAGTGAGTACTAGAAACCAAACGGCGGCAACAACCAACAGAGGAAGGTCACGTGGACACACTGCCCCGTTTGGAACCGAGCAGGCCCGGGCCCGAGCAGAGGGGACTGTCAAGCCGTCGATGCACGTGGAGTCACATGCGTGACAGGAATGTAGGCCGCCAGAGAGAAGTGGGGTATTGGCCATGAAAAGAGACGCTCCCCGTCACGCTTAGTCAGTGTGACCGCGACGCGAGCGACCAAACAACGTTGTGCCCCCCACACAGAGCTCGGGCTTGGCCTAGGCGCTGCCCTAGCACCATCGGGAGCCGAACGAACCATCCGAAAACATGCCAGGCTGCAAGACATTTGTAAGTGGTGTTGTTTCTTGACACAACACTTGACCGCCAGTAAGTACTCTCTGAAAAAAGAAGATAACTCACCTATGGGTCATAGCAAGGGTAGAAGTAGGTTGGTGGGTGGTGGCAGTAGGTGGGATAGTTGGGTGGACGGCTAAGTGTTGTGGTTTTCTCAGATCGTGATTTCTATTAAATTAAAAACCATTCAGGTTCTACTTGGACACTTGGACAGGAGGATGCAGGGCATACGGAAGCGTACGGAAGCGAAAAGCTGGAACGGTGAAACTCACAGTGAACTCGGTCCCTATCTCAGATGGAGGGTCTTCTAAAGCTTTCATAGTGGCTTTTCCATCCGCGAAAAATTGAACGAAGCTCTTGTGCGCATTGAAATTCACCCTCCAGCCCTGAACAAAACTCTCCCTGGTCCATAGGAAAAGGTTGTGATGGGATTCTCAGTGCTCAGCCACCACGTCGAGTTGACTGATGACCCACCCAGTGACCCTTACTTGCTTACTTGCTACTTGCTTTGAACAGACATGCTGCCTCTCCTCTCGTGCACTCACACTACCCACCAATAAAACGGACGTGTCAACATTCAGCAGGTTTATCGTCAACGTCAATATGACGATGCTACAACAACCACTCTACAACACCAGACAAAATGGATGTGTCGACATTCGGCAGGTTCATCGTCAACGTCGATATCACTCTAGACGCGTCGTTCCATCATTGACGTTCGACAGGATCATTGTTAACGTTGATATGATGATACCACGATACTCCTCTACAATGCCAGACATTGGCATTTGAGATACCACAATACTATGTCAGTAAATAATTTAATCTATCTTACATTTAATAACATTGGCGTTCGACAGGATCATTGTCAACGCTTAGCAAATAATATTATTTGCCAACACTGTATCTTAACATTCAATAACACATCACGTTTGACAGAATCATTGTCAATGTCGACAGAATCATTGACAAAATCATTGTCAATGTTGAACTAGGTCAGCAAATAATTTAATCTATCTTAAACGTTCGATAATATAGGTCAGTAATTTAATCTATCTTTTTATTCATATATACACTAAAGCTTACACCTTCAGCTTTCAGGCAGTAGCACATGTACTTAATGACAGTTTTGTTTTGAGCCACATTTATTTCTTTTTTCGGGTGACTATAAGTTATTATATAAATCCTGGTTTCAGATTTCTAAGTTGCTCCTATCTTCCTCCTACACTGACTGTATGACTGTTGACTTTACTGGAAACCCGGATTTTGCTGGTCTGAATGACAGCATTGACCCCCAAGCTGAGAAGACTGTTCTCGAAGCTCTCGACGACATGGAGGAAGAACAAGAAACCCTCGTTACTGATGACAGCAATTTCTCGCATGTTGCAGACATTGCTGCTGCCATTCAAGATGTTTCGAAAGGTGTTTCTGATGGAACTGATGAAGAGTACAGACGGTATGGCTCTTCTTATT
>JABCKU010000052.1:48277-62566 GCA_018221655.1 Myochromella boudieri | reverse complement strand
CAATCTAGATTCGAGCTCTCGATACTTGATGATGAGGGCGAAGTGCATGAACAGTTAACGCCAGTTCACCATCCACGGCTTCAAAAACTATATATCGGGCCTACAAATTTCGCTAAATTTTTCAGCGCGGTGAATCTTCCTTCTCTTTAAGTACTCAGTTTAAATGGGCATCAGGACTACACGTGGGACGAAAATTACATGGACACTGCACGCGAAGCTACATGGGGACAACAAGCATTTATTTCTTTCCTTGCACGGTTCATGCCACCCCTCACTAAAATATCTCTCTATGAATTTAAGATTTCAACTGAAGATCTCCTTTCATGCCTCGAAGCGGTTTCAGAGACGCTGGTCGAACTTCACGTAGAGGGTAGCGATGGGTCCGATGCACATATTGATGACACAGCGTTGAAGGCATTGACATACACACTGCCTGGTGAGACGAGAGCGATACCTTTTCTCTGCCCACGGCTAGAACGGATTCGACTGAGAGGCCCCCTCTTTGCTTACACCAAAGGACAAAATATGATCAATGTGTTGCAGTCCCGTTATCAACCGGCTTCCCCAGTCCCAGGGGTGAGCCAGTTGAAATGGGCTTATGTCGGTGGGACCTATGACAAAGAAGAGTGGGGGGAGATCGAAGCATTGGAGGAGGGTGGATTGGAATTGCTTGTTGTGGAGGAACAAGACTGGTATATTCCTTATTATATCGACAAATCAGAACTTTTTGAATGTGAGTAGGATCCAGCTTAACAACCGAAAGTTCATTCTAACAAGGACATTGTAGAGTTGATGCGTTACGTTTTGGAGGGATCCATAGTTGTGTATCCGTAAAAGATATACGCCCCCTAGCTCCAAAAAGAGGATAAAAAGTCACCCCTTATTTATAACTTGCCATATCTATTGCTGATCAGTACCATGTATCGAACTATTTAACCAAATCACATGTGGTTAGGAAATCACGCCGATACCTCACAGGATACCACAATTTAACAGATGTTTAGTAAACTGGGTGGCACAGTTCTTTGAGAGATGACGAAGTCAAGCGTTGTTCCAGTTGCAGACGCCACAACAGCCAGTCTTACTGAGATCTACCAAATGTGGACACGTGGTAAGTGAATACACATTCAATGGCGCATAAGGGTACCACAAGCATGCGCAAAGCCACTGAAGCTCAGGTGCGTTTCTGCGCCCACGTAATGTACATTTTCATGTAAATATTATTCTTCGGATTATCGACTTCCCGCCAGAAGTCGTCAGCAATCTCCCGGGAAATAATTGTGTCTAAACCATTGTAAGTCGCCTTACGGAAGGTCTTCGACAGTGCCCGAACGATTCCACTGCTGCAAGGGTCTAGACAAGGTGGATGTTAGCACCACGGCCACACCATACAATAATACTCAGCACCATCGCTTTCACCGTTCAATGGACAACGGATTTCGTTGGTGTTGTGTTTGCTATGAGTTACACCCAAATCAGCGCTATTGTGTTATTCATACCAAAGTAAGGTAGGACCCACGAGAACTGTTTTGTCTCTTCCAAGATTGGACCTACTCTGGACCCAACAATAGGGACAACTCCCTTCGATCTATAGTATCCATAATAAGATTCGTGTAACTTCTTCACCGCGGGTACAACGCCTCCGGGTTCGTCGTCAAGGTAGACACGGTCAACTTCTTCGACGAGCAGCCATCCACCAGGTTTCAACAAAGCGACCATCCTTTCCAGCACAGTCTCCCAGCGTGGTACCTAGTAGATCAATCAACTTGTGAGCAACGAAGCAAACGTCTTTAAGTACAACAACACTGGGTTGTACAATTACTAACGTGCACCAACACAAATCGGGAGTGAATGATGTCGAAAGTTCCAGGTTCAAACGGAATCCCCTTCGTTACGTCTAGTTTCTGAAAAACGATATTTTCGGAAGAGGGCGGAGTGGGAGGGGGGCAATGTCGACTGCAGTCACTATGGCTTCCGGATAAGTCTCTGCGGCCTGGATTGCCCTGTGCTCACCGACACGACGATGATAATGAGATCGAAGGAAGGATATTACGCTTACCAAGCTCCGGAGCCACAACTGAAATAGTGGCCGATATGGTAAGAATGTTTTTGAAAATATTATCCTTCGTGTCTTACCCGATTTCCAGTATTTGCTTGACATCAGTTGTAATATTCGCATGGGATAACTTATCACCAAAATAAGTGCCGACTCCATCATGCAACTCGTCCAGTCTAATCCGCGTATTTCAGACAAGCTCAAGGCAATAAATCGTAACCTTCACCTCTCCCGTTCTGTGGCATTCAAGGCGCTCTATGGGTAAGCTAAAGTCAAAAAAACCAGCCCGGTGAAGGCAGAATGACCGGCGCACAGGGAGTGGGTATGGGGCATCCGTGTCACGGTGGGCGCAAGATTGACCTCCAGCCAACATTGTCCACAATATGTGGTTGTGATGGTCGTGGTATAGAAGGGCCGGGGCAACATTCAATGGCACTGTTATAAGCAGGTGCTCGGTGACCTGTCGCTCCACAGACGTGCGAACTCATGAGCTTAAGTGGCATTATATAATTGGATGCTATGAGATGTGCGATATCTGCTTTGCAATGTGAGAACAACGTGACGATCATGCTCTTGATGGAAGTATACCTTACCGTGCGTACCATTATGTCACCTGGAAGAGATAACGGCAAGGCTCACATTCTTGAAGCGGATTAACATGTGAGCAGAACGTACGTGAGCTATGATATGTCAAACCTTGAATATAGAATTTGATTTTGTGCAACCTATATTTTCGTTACATTGTCAGTATGCAACCGGAAGTGGGCCGACAATACACATACTCACTGAATATTTTACCGCGATCGGAGGTTCTATAGAAAAGAATTGAACATGGATTCAAAAACTGTTCGCAGCAATGGTGACCGAGCCAGATGTGCATTGATCATGAATCGTTTTCTTATGATATATTCAAGCCCTTTCTGTAGCAGAAAAACTCGATTAACTCCAAATATTTATGACCTGAAAAGGGTACGAAGATGAAGATTCTTTGAAGGAACTGTAAAAAGTAACAATGTATTGGAGTTTTGTCACGAGGAGTACGGTCCCACTTACGTACCTGAAATCATACTGCCAACTGTATTCGTAGAATAGCTGTTCATAAATTCAATGAATTCATCATCAAAAAGAATACCATGATTTCCGGTATCTATCCACACAGACTGGAATGAAATCACAGCTTTGGCTTAGAAGTATTTTCATGAGGCTAGTGATAAAGTTCTGGAGAGTTCTTGTGGCCCCGTTCAACATGATTAATCGAAGGAGGCTAAGACAAAAGTATGCTTTTCTTGAGTTCGAGGGTAAGGCAGATGGCGTCTTTGAGGGAAATGTCAAGTTCCTGTAGCCTGAGGTGCAGTAGCAGCTTGAAGGTAAGGGAGTGCGATAATATTCACACAGAGATAATAATAAACCATCAAATAATTGATTGCGTTTTGTTTCCAAGGCCCATCATGAACAAAGGGCATGGCAATGCTGGGACCCTTGCTGGGACCCTCTTTCATGTTTACAAAAGCCACAGCAGCATGCCCTACTCAGCATACCTTCGAAACTGAGGTTCTACCTCGAGGTGAGCCCACATGTTCATGCTATATACCTCTATATACCTGTTTGCTCACTGACTGGCCATGAAGCAACCACGTCGACGGCGGTTATCATGCCCAACTTCTCGAGATTCAACAAACAAGGCTTTCTCTTACACCATCATCCACCGGTGAAAGATTTACCACCAGAGATACTTGCAGACATTTTTGTCAAGACTCTTGGTGAGCTGCCTATCGGCATTGCTCAAAATTTCATCCACGAAAAGCCTTGGTCTTTCCTTCGTGTATGCAAATTATGGAGGAATGTAGCACTTGCAGAGCATCGACTGTGGAACAATGTCGCTCTCTACCCAAGTGGTTTATTTTCTCAGGACAACATGACAGTCACCGAATGGCACGATTTTGTTATCAAGCGACTTGGTCAAAATATTTTCACCCGTTGCAGCCAATTCTCCATCCGTGTCCAGGGCGTTGATTTTTCTACCAGATACGTAGCGCAAATCAACCACTCGTTGCCCGCTCTCATCAACACTTGCCTTTCACGTCTTCATACTCTGGTGCTCAGCATCCCGGTACAGACCTTACCGACTCTCTACCAGCTTCCACCTGATGCATTATCAAACGTCGAACGCTTGGAGCTCAAATTCCCCGATGCAACTATACTTCCATTCGAGTTATGGGAAAACGACGACTTGGAGCGGTATACATCAATATTCAGCCAAGCGCGTAACCTACGAGAATTTTCCCTCCATAGCGATTGGCCGCATACCGTCCTACCACAAGGAGTTCCTTGGAACCAGCTTGTATATGTGAACATCGTCCTGAGAGACTGGCAGCATTCTATGGGGCCACTAGATTTACTACAACTCTGCATCAATTGTCGAACGTGCTGCCTACATTCAACTGAAAGTGATATAGAAATGCCGAAATTCTCGAACAGTACAGCCATCACTCTTCCACATCTTCAACGACTTAGCTTCCAGAGCATAAACTCGGCCTTCGTGGATCATCTCAATCTTCCATCCCTGATAACGTTGCGCCTAGAGAGCCATACGCGTAATCAATTACCCCTCGACCGCATCTGTTCCCTGGTTACACGTTCTCGATGTGCACTCCAATCATTCACATATGACGCTCCTCCAATGAGGGCATTTGCTAGACGAAGTATTGTCAAGCATCCTCCCTTGGCGATTGACCGATTATTTGCAATTGCACCGTCTCTCCGCGCACTTGTACTGCCATACACCCTTGTTCCAGTGCCTAACCTCAAGCTTATTACAACTGGGGAAAGCCTTCCTGATCTTGAAAGGTTGGAGTGTGGCCTTGAAGCAGAAGGGCTTGTACATTTCGTTGATCTCGTGGCGTGCCGGTTCTACAGTAAAGAACGACCATTGGACCCAAGACGTTCCCTCTGCAGTGCCGCAGCTCGTTATTTTGGGTCTGTTGGGGAGGACCATTCTCAGGCTTATCGCCACGCACAGCACCGCTTCGTTGAACTTCGCAACAAGTATGGACAAGGGATTATTCTCGGTCAGCTGAGCAGTTTCGCAATGGATTAATCCTTAGATTTATCGTGATCTGGTTGGCCCTCCAATTGCTTAGACTTGGATTGATACTGTGTGTAACTGCTCTACTGTATTGGTGATAAACCAGGCTGTTTGTAGACGTTGACATGGGGTTGCGAGCTTTCTAATGAGAATCCCATGAACTCGAGAAGTTGTAGATCACCGTGACTGGATTAAAAAAACTCTGGAGTGTTGATATTCATCGCAAGATTTTCCGTTAATCTCATGAATCATAATTCATGTAGATCCCTCTCTGATTGTGTGGCAGATCTTTTTGCACTGAGTGGCAGTCCTTAGCTAATTACCTGGATCTGCGGTTTCAAGCTCTTTACATAGGAAAGATAGATAGATTAACCTGCTGCGGTCCCAATCGCGAAATGGAACAAGCAGGTCTGTACAGCATAAAAATGTCGGCATTTGCCGCATACTCAGATTGAAAGCTTGGGTCCCGCCATACCACACTGCACTATGCGCTTGAGAATCGTCTATACACGAGTTCGAATGGGTTGGTTACAAACCTCGTTGCTTTTCCATTCACAGCCGTTCCATACCAGCCAGGCTTCCTGCCTGAGTACTTACCTTGCAGAGGACAAGGCTCTGAGCCATCATGCCGAACAGAAAGACTTCAAGGGTACCTGACACACAAATATAGCCTATACTTTTCCCTTGTGGTATGGCACCCATTCAGGTACTTACACTCGAAAGCTGCCTCAATTCGACAAACCTTTCTGACGGCTCTATCAATAGCTAATACAGGCGTCCATTGCCCAACTGTTGCCAAGAGGAAAAAGATTTGCGAAAAATCTATAACTGTTGCAATCATCTACCCTCCCTCCCACTGGACCCCGCTCAGGCTATCGCCACCACCTAATCCGTTGGGCCAGGTTTGCCGTATAACTAAGCTCCACACAAAACCCGATGACCTTCATCAGCCAATGCATAGATTCGGAGTGACGGATACTACCCACGCTGGCAGAGACGGCTGACCTCGTGCTCATGTTGTGAAGTGAAGGAACTTTATGATAACGCAGCGACAGCAAGACAGCATCAGGTGTCTTGCCGTACACACTCTAAACAATGAGCGCCTCATCCCCTATCACCGACGTCCAAGGTTTATTGATGACTTCTGCCAATCCTCTGTCGGAACTTCAGTGTTTGGCCATTGAGCCCGACGATCTTATAAGCCTTCCCTCGGTTCCCGTTATCTAGCCCCACCACTACCACTGCTGTCGTGTTGAGGTAATGGCCGCCATGCCACCAATGTCCCCTCCCCACATTCAGCTGGACAGCAAACTGGGTGCTGCATTTTTGGGAAATTTGGTGGCTGGAATGTGAGTAATGTCACTCTTATTGGCGATCGGTGACATCGAAAGCATATATAGTAACCTGATTATACCTTAGATTCTATGGGATCACTTGTGTTCAAAGTTACATATACCTCAACGAGAGAAACCGTCGAGATCGACAATGGTTTCGAGGGATAGTACGTGACGACTTTGACCTATACTACAGGTCTCCCAGCTGATCACTTGCATAGATCTTTTCCCTATGGTATGCACCACTATTGTGAACTTCAACTTCTATCTCACGGAACTAATATTCAGGCTGTTGGATACTCTACACCTTGCCCTTGTCACCCATGGTTTATACTTCTATCTCGTGTCGAACTTTGGTGGCCTCGCAGCTCTCTTATCACCTTCATGGTAAGCTCATAACCACCTCATATTCTACTGTTCTGTACTTAAAGATTATGCAGGAGCCTTCTTGTATGTCGTATCCCCGACTTTTTTGACATAACCCTAATATTACCATTTTCGATAGGCCCAGATCTACGTGACAGTAAGGATTTCACCCTAGGTCACCCGAATTGTCGAGCTCACCTTATCTACCTTGTAGTGTCTCAGTGACTTCGTTATCAGATGGTTAGTGATAATCAACATGCGCGTCACATGCTTCGATCATTGCTGACCATACCATTGTAATTTCCACAGTATCTTTGGAAGGCGTGTTTGGCTCAGTAAGTCTGATGATCCTCCCGGAGGCTTCTACGCCTAATGAGATCTAGTGACGGAAAGAAACTACATCCTCACTGTTTGCATTGTAAGCGTTCACAACGTTATTCTCATTTGCCTATCTCACCAGCTCGCAAGGCGATAACATCGTTGCTTACATTCGGTACGCCTCTTACATACGTGCCGTTAGATACTCTAAACTCATTTGGCTCTTCCTCCCCAAGTCACCGGAATTAGTAAGTTACATGCTCACTATATGCAGACTTTTGTGCTAAATATTTACTCAGCCTTTGCCACGCGAGCGTTGGTTTTTCCCGTATTGTTCGAGATGAATGTTGTTCTCAGTAGGCAAGCATCTTTAGATTCGAAGTCAAGACATTTGCAAACTTCTCAAAGATATCTGTAAGTCTAAGGCAAGCTTGTGTTTTCGCAGGCTAACGTGGTTTGGTCGTCCACGATAGGTCTTCTTGTACATTGCATTAGGAAGCGGTGTCGCTTCAGACGTTCTGATTGCGAGCTCCCTTTGCTTCAATCTGTCTCGCAGACGTACCGGCTTCACAAAGTATAGCACCTGCATTTGTCAATCATCATTATTATCGAGGAGCTGACGTTACCTGAAGGACTGATTCTCTTGTCACTGTGTTAATGTCGTACACCATCAACACATGTGAGCGATTTTATGAACTCTTGTAGTATCGTGTTCACCGATGACTCTTTTAGGTCTTCTCACCACGTATGTCATCGTCTGACACATGATAAACACTGCTGATCTGGCAAACAGCGTTTGCTCTGCAGCGTGCTTTATTACTTACACTATCTGGCCAAACGAGTTTACATTCATTGGCATCTATTTCTCACTCAGTAAACGTACGGTCATGTCATTCTGAAGCTTGGTGGATCTCTGACTCCTGCTGCATAGTGTTCCTGAACAGTTTACTCGCGACTCTTAACACTAGAGATTCGTTATCCGAGAGAATTAATGGAGTTTCTGGGGTTTCAGCTCATAATTACCACTCAAACGAATTCCCGTCCACATCCAACAATCCGTTTAGGACAGTACGTATCCCTCCTTTCAGTTGATGAGCCCTTTCACTGACAGGCCACAGCCTGTTGTCGTTAGCATCGACCGGGAAGTAGTCGCAGAACATGAATATCAATTTGAGCCATCGCCACTGAAATCCACGAGCACCTTTGCTTGAAGGACTGTTATCGCTCCTTACGGAACTTTTTTTCTAATCGTACTTAGGATATTCCAGAATACATAAAGCTTGTATTTGAGAAACGGCGAGGCGTCCCGACACTGTTTCTCTACCAAGCGAAGTTTGGCCCCAGTGCCTTCTCCCGGCCAAGAACTTGCCGATCCACTCCCTAAATCCCAAAAAGTCGTGTTCCAGGTGCCACAAGTGAGACCAATCCCTCATTCAACGGATCTAGTAGGAGATTTAAAGATACAGTAATATCCTTTGTAACCATGGTGTAACAGGGAGAGGTGAGCTAGTGCGCGATCTTGGCTGATATCGATACACTTCAAACCTGGCTATAGTCGAAATGTAGATCGGAGAAGAGCGATTATAGCAATGAGGTTGTATTGCACTCACTTCGGTGCAACCTTCAAGCTTCATGCACGCAAGCCGCTGTAAGTCAAAACAACCCTGATTATGAGAAGATACTTGGAATTAAATCTTTCCCATTTTTCAGTGTTCCTTTTCGATGTTTGAAGCACTTTGTGAAGATTTAGCAAAGGGTGCAGCCAGTTGGCTATCGTAAACAACTTCAGGGTTCTGAATCTTTGACACTCGACAATGGGCCAGGCCGCCAGGGTCGTAAATAGCACGTGATTGTATATATATTTCCAAGAATATTTGTTCGTGTTGGGGTATATTTTCTCCTTGATCCAAATTGGATGCTTGGTCGATTTTTTGCACCAGGCTTCGGTTGGATTCCCTGTCGACAACCGTCCTGCTATCGCATATCTGATAGATTTTTCTCTGCTTCCTCTTCCCTCGCAATCAAGAAGAAGATGGCACCAAAGAAAGCTGCAGCACCAGAGAAGAAAACTCTTCTTGGCAGACCTAGCAACAATCTCAAGATCGGCATCGTAGGTTTGTTCATGCAAAATGGTGGAATCTTCACCGATTAATTTTTCTGTATCTCCACAGGTCTACCCAATGTTGGAAAATCATCTTTTTTCAATGCTCTCTCCGAAACTGGTCGGTGATTCGTCATCGATTTGGCCCACTTTTTCAACACGCAGTGTCCTCGTATTTTAGATCTAGGGAAAGCTGCCAATTTTCCATACGCCACGATCAACCCAGAAGAAGCACGCATTCCAGTGCCAGATGCACGCTTTGAATGGCTAGCTGAGACATACAAACCAGTTTCACGCGTCCCTGCCTTCCTGACTTGCATTGATATCGCCGGCCTAACAGCCGTACGTCGTCTCAGATTCTTGTCTATTTTCGCACTTTCCAACATTATATAGGGTGCATCTACCGGTGCTGGCTTGGGCAATTCTTTCCTTTCACATGTTCGTGCCGTCGATGGTATCTTCCAGGTTGTTAGAGCTTTCGACGATGCGGAAGTCATTCACGTAGAGGGCGATGTTGACCCTCTTCGGGATATGGAGATCATCCAAACTGAATTGAGGTTGAAGGATATTGAATGGGTCGAAAAGGCTCTTGAGGGCCTGAAGAGGAGTGGTCGCGCCCTCAATAGCACTAGTCTTGCGGACAAGGCTAAGAAAGAGGAGATCGTGAGTTAGTACACTCAATCAGTTTTGTATCGCCCTCTTATTATTCCTTTTCAGGCCACCGTCGAGAAGGTCTTGAAGGTCCTCACTGTCGACGAAAAAGATGTTCGTAAAGCAGAGTGGAATAACAAAGAGGTGAGCGCTGTTCCACGGTTTAATCTTCTTATCCTTTTGCCTTTGTGTGATGAAAAAGAGCATTCCGCTCGATAACCCAGCTCGTCGAGGAGGGAGTAACGCCCCGATATTCCTATGAGATCATTGTAACTTCTGACCTTTAAATTTGTTTCCTACCCTAATCATTTCCATTCATTTCATACTAACTTCCTTTTTTTTCATAGGTGAGATCTTATTCTTTTAAATGCGAAGTTGTCTGGTTTGGCCGCTTTTGTGATGAAAAAGAGCACACCGCTCGAAACCCAGCTCGTCGAGGAGGGAGTAACGCCCCAACATTCCCATGAGATCGTTGTAATTTCTGACCTTTGAAATGTGAACCCATCCTCTGTTCTTCCATACTGACTTTTTTTTTCATTTTACAGGTGATTATCTATTTTCTGCAACACAATATTGTCTGTTTTTGCCCTATGTTTGATGAAAAAGAGCGCAGTGCTCGAAACCCAGCTCGTCGAGGAGGGAGTAACGCCCCAACATTCCCATGAGATCGCCATTTCTCTGATCTTTTTTTTTCTCTCACACTATTTTCTTATTTATTTCTTCACTTCAAATCTTACTTGCCCTGCTTCATGATTACTGACCTCTTTATACCACGAAGATAGACGTGGTCAACGGACTCCAACTGCTGACCGCCAAGCCTGTCACTTACCTTGTCAACCTTAGTGAGCGCGACTACATCCGGAAAAAGAACAAATGGTCCGTTCATCATCACTTTGAACTAAGCGTCTCTCATCGTCATCGCACAGGCTTCCCAAAATCAAGGGCTGGATCGACGCTCACAACACTGGTGACCCGCTTATTCCCTTCTCCGTCGCCCTCGAGGAGCGGCTCGTCGTTTTATCCCCCGAAGAAAAGAAGGAGGAGGAGACGAAGATTGGTGCAACCAGTGCGCTGGGAAAGATCACTCAAGCTGGATACAGCAGCCTTGATGTATGTTTTTTACGTCGTAGCTGGTCACCCTCTAATCAAGACATTCCCAGCTTATCCGGTACTTCACATGTGGTCCCGATGAAGTTCGGGCTTGGACAATCCGTAAAGGTACCAAAGCCCCGCAGGCTGCTGGAGTCATCCAGTACGTCTTTGTCTGAACCCGTCAATCCACCTTTTCTTATGGTTCGTTGCACTTGCAGTTCGGATTTCGAAAACAAATTCGTTTGTGGTGAGATTATGTCCTACGAGGATCTGAAGGAGCATGGAAGCGAAGCGTCCGTGAAGGCGGCTGGTAAGTTGAGGCAACAAGGCAAGCCATATGAGAGTGCGTTAGCTTCGTCCTTTTAGTTCAAACTGTGGAATGCTCATTTTTTTTTTCATAGTGATCGACGGTGACATTGCTTATTGGAAAGCGGGCGCCTAAATTATTCACACTGTGTATCAACAATATACTAGGAACAAATCAATATTCAAAGTATACGTAGGAGCTGCACCTTGATGCACGTAAGCATAGATTCGGAGAGTGGAAGCTCAGGCAGAGAATGAGAAGACTCTTTCATAATGTGCAATGCAGAACTAGCGGTAAACGGTGGTAACAGCGATGCCGATGGAGTTCATCTCACTGTTTCCTTTGGTCACCGTGCAACCGCTTACATACGTACATGGAGTGGCGTTGTTGCTAAAGATGCAACAAAAGGCATGTGAGGACTGCCATACCTCTTCACAATGCACAGTAAACTGGAGGAGCATGGTCTGATACAAACCCATCTACAACCTCAAAGGATCATGCGGGCTGTTGGACAGGTGAAGAAGCGTCACCCCAAATGCTCAGTACGTCCAATGCCCTTGGAAAGACAAGAAAACCTACTACATCAGACAGGGCTAGTGGATATACTATAATCAAGCATGACAGTAGATGGGCTCATTGGCATTGAAATGATAGATGGTGAAAAGGGCCCAGAGATTCTTTCGCGATGACATTCTCAAGACAATTGCACAGGCATAATAGACAGGCTGCCCGGCATGGAATTTGAGGGGACATATTTTTCAGTGGCTCAGAAAGATAGGGGCCCGAACCACTTCTAAGTTGGCCGCTCCGCCGAATCCTACCGGATAAACCCAATCGCCTTGCCACGGTGCCACCAGGTTCAGGAGATATGTATCACCAGAGCCTGCTATGTTTACTCGATAATAGTACTCCTTTGGTTGCTTCTCGTCCTCTGCCCGGCTTTTCGAACCACTTTCAAGTTGGCCGCTCCGGCTCCTGTCAGGTAGGAGCTACCTTGAGGAAATATCTATCACCAGACCCTGCTATATTTACTCGATAATAGTATTCCTTCGGCTGTCTTACAACTTCTCGACGAGTCGCCCTCTGCGCAGCTCTTCGGACTATCTTTTCGTGGTTCCAATGAGTATTAGCTTCAAGTTATCACATTTGTCCATGAGCTCAGATGTATGCCTAACACCATTCATGGCATCGTGGTGTAACTTGAATGTTTGAGTGTGTAATTGAACTTGAATCGTTTATAGTTCATTCTGTACCTTCGACGAAACAAAATGAATCAAGTACACCGCATGACCTGTGTATGTACATCGGCGAAGAAGTCGGCAGTGTCAATGTAGACACCTGGTGGGATGGTATGTATATTTCAAATCTCTAGATGCACTTCTCTTGTTATTTGAGTAGATGAAAAATGCTGAAAGGCGAAAATTATTCAGGTACCCTATGTCAATGTTAACAGCGGCGAACATCGACGTTGAAGATACCCCTTCGCAGACTTGTGATGTTAGACAGGATGTATGATTATGTTATTGATATCCATATGAGAAGAAGTGCCACTCAACATTATAAAAGGAAGGCGTCGCTGGCGGTTACATACCAGGCAAGAAACCTCTTATTGTTACTCTATACTCAAAGCCTACAATTGTGCGCCCTATCGATATCACCTGGAACACTGGGACTAATGTTTTCCTTTCAATCAGTCATAACTTGAAGATGATGCATCTTTTCAAGCTTGTTGCTGCTGCTACTGTCCTTGGCAGCGCCTCCGCCGGTTGCTGGCTCGCCAACTCTTGTACTGGTCAGCAATGGGAGAATCATACAAGCTTGTAAGCGACACCCTACACATTCTGTAATTCCTTGAAATAATCCGGTCACGTTTTTCAGGCTAGATTTCGCTATCGAATACTGTGCAGACACCTGGTCTGACCCCCACGGACATGCGACCCACGTCTTGGCGTCTGCAACGACCATCGGCGCCTGGGACACCCAATTCGCCTGCAACACTGCTTTTAACAACGTTATCAACTCGTGCTTCACTTTGAGCAATGGAGGTAGCAGTGATTCCGCTCTCGTTCATTTCGCTGTTTCATTCGGCAACTGCGAAACCATCTGAGCATTTACGGCAGATATCTACTAGCTTAGCGATCGTGACTGTGTGTAACGATATGCTCAATATCACTGGACTTTTACTGTGTTAAATGACTGTTGGTTGGGTGTTGAGATACGGTCAAGTGAGTGTTTCGTTATCACCTAGTATATGGTAGTACAGCTTCGATAGCAGGGACATAGTCGTGATGGCTATGGGGGTGGAATGGGCTTCGAGAGTTGCGTGGCGCATATGCATTTATTTGGAGATAGTGCTGTTTTTCCCTTCTCCTTTTGGGAATAAGTGACGTAGACCTGTGATATGCTGAATGTGATGAATGCAACTCTTCTGAATCTCCTCTCTTAGTTGGAATAGCGTCCAATTTTTGGAGGCAATTTTCTCATTTTCTGACCAAGCTTTGACTCTCCACAGGGGGAGACGGGAACCGGGAACTTGCATGCATCGACGTGCAACTCTTACGTATACTTTGAATATTGATTTGTTCCTAGTATAATGTAGATACACGGTGTGAGTAATTTAAGCACCTAGTTTCTAATAAACAATGTCACCGCCGATCACTATGAAGAAAGGTCCATGCCTAAACTAAAAAGGCGGAACTGACGCACTCGCATAAGGCTTGATTTGTTGCCTCAACTTACCAGCCACCTTTACGGACGCTTCGTTTCCACTCCTTCAGGTCATCATAGGACATAATCTCACCACAAACAAAATCCGAACTGCAAGACTGTCAGAAAAGGTGGGTGGAAGCGTTCAGAACAATGGCATGCTGAATGACTACGGCCCTCTACGGGGCTTTGATACATTTACTGACCGCTCAAGCCCGAACTTCATCTGTAGTCGCGCACACCAAGGTTGACAAGGTAAGTGGCAAACTTGGC
>JABCKU010000052.1:0-45569 GCA_018221655.1 Myochromella boudieri | reverse complement strand
CGATGATAAAGGAGGCAGCCGTATCTACTGCCAACATCATCCTAGTGGTGACATTGTCGAATACGTTGCTGACAACACTTTCAGCGGCCCTACAGGCGATGGGACTTATCGCATTATTGCTTCTGGGAGTGACGTCCTCATGGACACGCCCATCGCCGCCGTTTCCTGGAACAATTTTGAGGAGGTTTGTGCGTCGCCGCTCATTCTACAACTTGGTAGACCAATTTCCTTGCCCAGATCCATGTCTTCTACATTTCATCCGATTCTGCGGCTTCCAATGGGAACATACTCAGCGAATCCCATTACACTCTCGCCTCTGGCGTGTGGGTGGACTCTGGCCCCGGCTGTCTCACTGATGAGGCCTACACAGTTGCGATTACTAGCCCCCTGTACGCTACGTATGATGCAGGGATGAACGCCATCGCTGTTGGCTTCTTCAGCACCAATGCCGCTCAGAACGCTCTCCACCAAGCCGTCAAGATAGGTGATGTATGGGAAAACGATATCTACAGCCTTCCTTCACCACATGTACCAAGTTCCTCTGCGTTCAAATACCCGTTTCTTACCTCCTTTCCGCAGGCCGGCGTATCCGGTAAACCTATACTTTTCGACAGAAGTGTTGGTCTCGCCATTGTCCACGATGATAAAGAGAAAGGCAATGTCTACTGCCAAAATTCTGATGGTGATATCCTTGAATACACCACTTCCAATACTTTCAGTGGCCTTACGGGCAATGGGAAATACCGCACCATCGCCTCTGGGAGTGACGTCCTCCTAGGCACGCCCATCGCTGCTGTCGCCTGGGATAATCTCAAGGAGGTTTGTGCATACATGGCTGTTCATTATGCCACTTGGTAGGCTAATTTCCTTACCCAGATCCACCTCTTCTACGCTTTCAATAAGCCCAAAAAGGGCGGGGACCCGCTCACACAGTCCACCTACACTCGCGCCTCTAAGAAGTGGGGGAAGCCTGGCCCCACCACTATCCCAGTCGCGGCTGGGAGCCCTATGTACGCCACGTATAGTGAAGGGAAGAATGCTATCGCCGTCGGCTTCTTCAGCCCTAGTCCCCCTCCAGGCGGCGCTCTCACCCATGACGTTAAGATACTTGGTGAACTCAAGTGGAACAGCTACACCTACAACTATCACAGCCAAGGTGGCTCCTAGCTTCCTTGCGGTGTTTTATGGGTAACATGTTGCGTAGTACCTCAATACCATTGTAAACTTGTATTTTGGATTGCACGAACTAGTTCTTATGCTAGACGCGAACACGACTCGCACCTAACTAGTGATGATGACTTTAGCTGTCCGGCCATTATATCGTTATCTGACGTCTATCAGTATCTCACTATGGGTGGCATTGGGGCATTATGGATGGTTATCAATTTGTACCACCCTAAAATGCCCATTGCTGCCAATGGCAGCACCACGTCTGAGTTTTATTTTATTTTGCCAACCGAGGCTGTGATTACGACCTTCCGAGCGATCATCGCCTCCGACTTCGGAATGAAGAAAGTTTAGAAAGGGGCTTGCAGGAGATACGATACGATCCTACAAGACATAGTGTTTAACGATTGATATCCTGTATATCAAATAAGGGTGCTTACATTCGAAGAGTTCAGGGTCATTTAAAAAGTGGGGTAGATAATCCATAGCCTCCTCAACCACGAGCAATTCCAGGCCACTCTCCTCCAAAATTTCGATCCGCCTCCATTCTTTCTCCTCATAGTTTCCACCAACGTAGGCCCACTGCAGGAGACTGAGCCCAAGTACTGGAATTGACTGACGGCGGGACTCGAGCATTTCAATCATGCATATCCCCTTCATGGATCCGTTAAGACAGTACCCCCTCAATCTGATGCGTTGAAGTAACGGGCAAAGGAATGCTATGGATCTTGATTCATCTGAAGTGTACGTCAAACCATCTAATACTTTCTCATCGACGAAGCCACCACTACCGCCTTCGACGTGGAGCTCGATTAAAGTTTGCGACACGGCTTCAAGACAATCAATAAAAGTTTTTGACGAAATTTGGAATTCGAAGAAGGATAGCTTCGTGAGGGGCCATGATGACCGAATGAGAAATGAAACAAATTCATGGTGTTCCCATATGGGACGAAATATGATGTCTTCCATGGCGAAGAAGTCCCATATGTGATCGACGCGCCCGTTGAGGCTGAGAGAATGAAGGCTGGGTAAGGTCACCGCTGAAAAGAATCGATTGAAATTCGTGGGCCCAATGTACAGTTTTTGAAGTTGATGAACGATTGGCGTTATCGGAAGTACAGGTTCAATTAGCTCGGTATCATCTTCATCATCGTCACTAACCAATGTGTCGAACCTACATTGGCGCAGGTTAGGAGCCAAGCGGAGGACTTCGCAACATGTGTGGGGGGATTCTCTTGAATCCGTACGTAGATAGGTCAGATGCTCGAACGCTGAGCCTGGGATGAAAGACGGTAGGGTAGGCAAGAACCCAGTTACACTGACTCTGCGCAGGTTGGGCGCGGCCTTGACGATGGATACAAGAAACGTAGGGAACTTGCGATAGCCTGGAAGCTCTATATTGATATCTTCTAAGAAAGGGAAAGGACCAGGAGATGCAGGGTCAAAGGGGTAGCCTTCGTAGGATATCATGTCGCCTCTGTTGGCCGAACCAAGTTGGAAGGAAAGAGAACGGCATCTGTGGGTATAGGAATGCATGGCCACCACCAGTGGTGTTATTGCATCCACTATCACTAATGGTTCTGTCGCCCGCATCATACGAGTCATCATTGTTGGCAAGGATAAACTCAGCGACAGCGGGAGCGAACCGGCCTTCTGAAGCCACTCGTGGAGGCCCGCGACATGTCGTGGCGTGGCAGCGGACGAGTAACGTTTCTGGGGTGTGTCCTCGATCTGCAGAACGTAAGAGAGCCAAAGTTCAGGGAGAGAATGTGAGAACTCTCTCCAGAATTTGGACACCCTTCCGAGTAAGAGGGGAGCTTCAGAGGGATCGCGTTGGGCAAGAGGGTTGGGTGGCAGGGTCAAAGTAAAGATATGGGCAAGGACTTCAGGTGGAAGTTGGTCAATGAAAGCTTGCGCTTGTGGCTGTACTTCTTGCGTCAACTTGTGGTTCTCTGGTTTAGCCATCGCTGAGGCTGGCATCCACAACACAGAGTGAAAGTTGGGGGAAATTGAGTAATGTGAGGCCAATCATAGCTGGCTGGTTGCTAAATCTGTCTGACATTGACCAGACATGACTCTCGTTGTCAGGTCGTTAAATTTCCGTCATTCGACATCCATCAAAATGCATCAATCATATGGGCAGCAGAGATACTACAGCAAAATTTATCCAAGTTTTCAATCCTGAATTAATGTTCATCCATGGAGTTCGGAAGTAAAAGTTAGATCAGAACTAACAGTATGCAATAGTGATATGTCCCCCATCTTCAAATATGTCGCTGATTTGGGCCAAAAGGATCCCCACCCATTGTTTGCAAGTATCAGAGTTTGAAAGCCAAAAGGCTGAAGTCGTTGTGTATTATAGCACAGATACCCATATCAAAGGTGCCTCCTTTGACTCCACTCCCTGTCCTTATCGTCGTGGGTAGGTCGTTGCCTCTCGTCCCACCGGCGACCATCTCTTTCCCGCTCTCGTTTCCGTTGTTCTTCGCCATAGTCCCTCGGCCTGTCATCATTCTCTCGTCCTCGCTCTCCCCCGTCCCTTCCACGTTCCCGATCTCTTGTTTCTTCTGTGTGAGCATAACCAAACCGGCGCTCTCTCCCATGGTTAGCGGAATGTTCGGGTAACCGACTACGTGGGGGCGGAGGCGTTCTTGAAGGACTCCTACGAGAAGAACGTGAATATGAGCGGCGGCGGACTGGCACTGCTCCTCCGCGACGGGGAGGCGAGCGTGATCGTTCCCTGTCCCTTTCCCTGCCTAGATCCCTCCTCTCGGGGGTCCGAGACCTGTATCTCGATCTCGATGGTGACCTTGATCTCGGTCTGTCCCTCTCGACGCGTTCAGCTCGTTTCCGTTCCTTCTGCAAACGTTTTTCCTCTCGTCGTGCTTCTTTTTGACGCCGCTTTTCTTCTTTCCCTAGAGCTTTAGCTTGTGCGGATGCGCTTTTCAACATACTTGGTGATGAAGGTGCTGCACTAGGGCTGCCTGCAGCTCCAGGTGCCTTGGGACTTCCTGCAGACGCAGACGCTGCTGTTCTTTTAGCGGGTTCAAAACCCCTGCGATAATGTTCATTAGATATCGAGGTTGAAAGGTGGAGAGGAACTAGGGGCGTACAACGCGACAGACAGAGCTTCAGCTTCTAATTCTTTGATTTTACGAATCTCTTCCAGACGCTCTAGCTCTGTCTGATCCTTCTCGCGGTTGTACCAGTGAACATCCTTGTTCTTCTGCCAACGCCCTGTTGGGGCATTGATACTGTGACCCAGGTAGTTCTACGTTCCAATTCAGTTACACGTTGAGAGAGGGAGCGAGAGGGCTAACCTCTCTGTCCTTGTCGGCAGAGACGTCGGACCATTTGAATTCAGCCTGTCCACCGCGAGTACCACCTCGAACAGGCTCGAACATCGTCGTTCACGGGGAGCAGTTGGAGAAGCAACAGACGCAAACAAATAAACGGCTTTCGACGCCACAGTCACTTCTACTCATCCACCACCTTGGGTTCATCGAACTTAATTCTCAAACCGTCGACTTTACCATCTGTGCTTTGGCATGGGACCAACATTCAACCTGTACGTCCTCCCTCTATATACTCCTGGGTTTGCATATCGCATCGGTTAGCACACAGGCCATCCTGATGGCCCAACGATTTCGAAGGATCAGAAAGGCTCAGAAGGCTCAAATGTCTCTCAAATCGAAGATGTTGAAGGGTTCACTGATCGTAGACCTTTAAAACATGATACTGGGCTGTGTACAGATACTAGTCCATTCCGGCGCGATCCCAACGCGCTCACTGGTGCATGAAATTCATCTCTTCACTGTCTTCGTAAGAGGGCATATCAAAACAGCATGTCCAGCAGTCCCCGAGCTTAGTTGCAACGGATCCTTCTCCACAGCGATGACGTTCAGGCCAACAGACCCTCAGACACGCCTTCTGGATTTCGACGTATTCGAGGCTTCTGGGGCCGGGAATACTGGCTGCGGTGACGGTGGTGACACTAAGGGTGGCAAGGAGGGCGGCAAAAGTGAACTTCATCTGCGAACAGATGGGATACTTAAACGACGAATGAGGGTGGGAGGCACTCACATTGGATATAATAACTGGTAAAAGCCACAGGTGGTGAACGATGCTTTGCTGGAACACCTGCAAGTGGACGACGACAGTTATATTGTGTTCGACAGCCAGAGGCGGAGTATGCACGTACTATTGGGCCGCTTCCAGGGGATGGTTCAGTTCTCCCGTCCGTCTCCTTTGTTTTATACCCTCACACCTGCCCAACGACGCAATCTAGGTTAAGAAGTTGCCTAATTTAATTCTTTTCTCATGACATCTCTTGAGGTAATCTTGGCAGCAGTTCTTAGCACAAAGCTAGAGATAGGCAGCATGATGGACTACGGTCTGTTGGGAAAGGAGGGATGCGAAGTTGAGTGAGAGTCTACTTTGTCCAGATGAGCGTACCATCAGAGCATACCGAAGGATGAGACGCTGGGCACGACGGGTGAAGTGGAAATCTGCCGTGTATTCTGGGGGCCCTAATACTATATATGGGGCGAGTTGCCTTGAATCACCAGAGTATCTAGAAACAGGCTTAGCATCGTGGAGCAGAGATATCAAGAACCCTTTGTTTAAGTCTAATTGATCGCTCTTCCTCGCTCTTCCCAAATGATCCGCGACGATAAGGTGCACTCATGTCGTCAATAAAGCGTCAGGCACTTAGCGCAAGGTGTAGTGCAGAAGAACCGTTGGGATGAGGGTCCAATGGACTGATGAGGTAGCCAACGTTTGGCCTATGCTTGACAACGACCTGTATGATCAGAGCTCGTATGTAACTAAGTTTCTCGGGGCCTGCCACTTAGATTTTACCGACTTGCAGGCCCAACAAATACACTTTGATTGCATTGGCCAGGGCCCGGTCTGATAGAACCAAACCTGATAGTACATAGCCCAGACATAGCCTCGAACAGCAAACAAGACGACAAGAGTTATAAGTAGCGGTTAGGAGCAAGTCGCAAATAACGTGAGAGTATTTTATCAACTCACGCTCCAATTCGGCATATACTTACAACCTATGCATATATGCCATGTTCCCAACTTCATCAAAGTTGGATACTGCAAGTTGGAGACATCGAAATCAGGAGCCAAGGTTACTAAAATACCTCATGCGGACTGCGCTTGTGCGTCGCCTCACCATAGAAGGCAAGAGATCATCACAAGGTTCATACTAACTGTTCAAGTTGGCGAGCGATTTCCTTGTCCTTGCATCGTGTGCTAACCCAATATGCTAACCTACATGATTTCTATTCTCGGATGATTCTCATGCTCACAGTTTACTCCTGCCGGCTGGCAGTGATGTACAAGTCAACCCGACTACCCGTCAGGACAGTCAAGTCGAGATAGTCAGACTAGCCAGTCAGACTGGTCAGACTATAGTCAACGGAAAGTGCCGGGTATCACGTACGTTGTAGACTTTCGTACTCGTATAATCTTTTTCTTATCTATCTGGTCCTTGATATGATCGTCAGTTGGGCCCTGAAGGTTATCTGACTAGTCATGACTATAGTCACGACTACAGTCATCAGGGCGCCGACTGGTAATATCGTTGACGAGCCCGATGGGGCTAAGCTAACTACATACTGTGCCAGTCGCAACTCATCTGATACTTCGTACTACACTTGATCTCAAGCAGGGAACTGTGCTCGGACTCACGACCATGTCGAGCTCCACATCATAGGAGCGTTAACAAACCCGGTACATCTTTGTCACTGATGTTATTTGTCACTGATATTAATATTCTTCTAGTGCTTTCTGGGTTACTAGTAGGTTATTTTGAGGCAGAGCCTGTGCTTTGGGGCATACTATTATCTGTTGGCTGATCGAAAAATGGACACTAGTATGCAGATACCCCACTCCGCTCATTGGATTGCATAATGAATTGGAGCCGCTACGCAACCTCCTTGATCTGATTAACTTTATAAACTCTCCAAAGTTGGCTCCCCCCGCTGCATTCGCTCGCATCCATGTCTTCGCAAAGCATCTCCCAACTGCCCCAGGCTAGGGCACAGTATGTTTACACAGTACTCCATTGATTATATCTCGACATCGATGCTGGTTTGTAGGTTCATCAAATTTTGTATACAATATGCTAGCATAGGTGAGTGAGCAGTTTATACAGATATTGTACCTTGAATAATATATCGTGACAGCGTTGATTTACTACGACTACGTCCTCACGTTTCGGCTTGAGGTCACTTATATGTGGCGATCCAAATTCAGGATCTCAACGCTACTCTATATTCTTACTCGCTATGCTATGATTGCGAATGTATTGTATTTGTTAGCAATAGCCAACAAACTTTCAAAGGTATGTCCCCCACAGCTGTCGTTTTCATCCGTCCCTGTCACTACCGTTGCCGTAGTATGTATCTTGGATGTACAATCGATGAAACCTGATCGTACAATAGCTGCGACCTGTGGTATCGCATTATTGGGATATTGTCCGTGCTTGGACGCGCATCGGTCATCGGTAAGCTCGCTCACTAATGTGCAGTTAATAACGATTGACTGTCTTGTTAACAGCGGTATTTGTTACCAGGACCTATGCCATTTGGAACAGAAGTCGACTAGTCCTTGTAGGGCTGGGTGCCCTTGGAGTAGCGTGCATCGTTTTGGACGCTGTACGTGGTCTCTCAAGTTGTCTCTTTATAGACATGCTGAAGGCCTAGCAGCTCCATGTCCCTGGCCTCAAATGCAAAGGATCATCAAGCTCACAGATGTAAGCTTATTCTACCTCCTCGACCTCGTACTACTGATTGATTTCAATGCCCCAGTCGTATGCAGTACTTGCTATAGTTTTAAAAAGGATCGTGACACGAATTATGCACTGACAGGTGCCACACTCTTGTCCGTTATGGTCTGCGTTGTCGAGCTAGCGGCGGCGGCGCTTACAGTCTATCACGCTATTAAGTCTCCACTTGCAAGAGGGCCTGGGTCTCAGCAAAGCTTTAGTAAATTTGTCATCAGGCAAGGTAAGCCCCATTCCATCCCAAGCAGTTACCTGAAGTAATAGGTCGGGGGGGACATTTTTTACTTGGGTTAGGGGTACTGTACTTTTGGTAAGTATGTACATTTTTACAGTGACTCTCGTAGCTAACTTGTCGCCTTCCTTGCAGTGGAGCTTTTATCTTTACCTTCACTGCGATGATTCTCAATTTTGTATGTCGCTGTCCTTCAATCCTATGCAGTATTGACCAGCGTCTGATATACCCATAAGGTTGTCAAAGTGAGCTTCGCTAGGTTTCTGGGCTTACGAATTGATCAATCATGTTACACAGCCCGACGATGTCTTGATCAAGTTGATCAACGCTTTAACACTTCCGTGAGCTTTATTTCCTCTTGCATGGTCAGGATATCTCAGTTACACACCTAAAACAGATTTTCATGTCTTCTAACTTCACGTTTTCTCTTACATCTACGTTCCTTCATGGAAAGTCGCGTGTTCGTATCAACCATACGGGGTCAGACCCAAGGCGTGGTATCAAGTTTGAACTTCGGCGTAGTTGAAGAATTTGCACAATCAGGGACTACCACAATGATACGAGAGGATGAGGAAGATGGTAGAAGTGGCGTTGGCGAGTTAAAAGGAGACGTCACAAGTCATCGGGACAATGGACATATTTCAATAGAGGTTGCCTCGTCAAGTCGTTGACTGTTCATCTTTGGCCGTAGTATGGTGTAGTATGGGATCTTTATCCTTTCGCGGTCTCGAAATGGAACAAACAAAATCTGTACCAGTCAACTCGGAAGTTTAGATACAAGCAATTCAACAGAAGTATGCAAAATGTGTCATGAATGCAGTTTTTGATTTTTGTGCATGGTGGGGTTATGCATCTGGCGCCTGAGGTGTCTACGTACTGAGCGGTAAGTGTAATGATAGCCAATAGCTTACCAGGGATGGAAGGAATGGTACGAATACCTCTGAGTTTATGACGTGAGGTGGACTAAGTGTACAAACTAAAAGTCATTGAACTTTGAAGTATCAAATAATTCAGCTACAGAAGAATAGATATGGTGGTTGTCGGGTGTTTAAGAATAAGAGGACATTCAAGCGTAGACCCAAGTTCGTAAGACGCCGCCTAAGGTCTTTGGATGAACTGTAGCCGAGAAACTTGAAAGATGGCAGTATGGTATATATGTCTCTTATCTTTAGGTGGAGGTTTGAATCTGACGTTCAGGAGATGAAGATGTGATATCTGATGATAGGATGTTTATGGCGTGGATGCTGAGGACAACTGACCCGGGCCCGTGATCATGATAGATGAATATGCAAAGAGGACTCGGATAGCTGAAGGTGTAGGCGTATCGAGTGAGTTCTGTTCCTTATTGGCTAGTACGCAGTGAGCCGATGGGAAAATATAACATGCGCCTGTTGTGAGATCGCGAAAAATGACAAGGAAACGGCACATTGGTGCTGGCTCGGACGTCACAACTTCCTCTAAGTTAGTTGGCTGGCTTATATGGGTGATGGCGCTACATTTTGGACATATTTCACGACTGGAGAGTCAATAAACAACGGCAAGACGTTCCCCAAGTGAGTAGTTCAGCTTATGAATGGAACTGGTATGATAAGTGGCACAGCAGTTCGGGTTGGACGGAGATGGTCGTTGTGGAGGAGGCATTTGGTAAACAAGAATCAATATGATCCAAAAATATTAATGTTAGCAATGGTTATATACTCGGGGGTTTGGATTTTATCTTCAGCGATGCATGGAATACTGGTAAAATCTCGTACAGCGAACCTCGACACAAAATTATCTGCAATGAACTCTTGGGAGAGGTCGACACAGTCTCGGGCAAGGCAACACAGCAGCCAAGACACACGCACGTGGCATTGACGCAGCCGTTGTAAGCGCGGAGATTGTTTCATCAAGTCGAACACAGACCTAGAACTGCGCACAAATCTTTCCTTCCACCACCACATCCACGACCGCTACTAATCTCGCATTTACTTCCTTCTTACCGTAACGACTATTCACAAATACACGAGCCAGCGTTAGCACCTAGTCGCCACCGCGCTTACGAAACAGCACCTCAAACATGGGTCTCCTTGACTCGATATCAGACCTTGCGTCTCGCATTTCACCATCCAAAAGCTCGAAGTTATCGTCAGGGATAGGGAATGGTCATGGGATGGTAGCGGACGACAATGTGAGTTTGCTTTTGACATGGCATTATGGTTGTCCTGCTTCCTATATTTTTTCCTCGTCACCGTGCCCTGGTCCTTGGCCTTGCTTATTCTTCAGCCTGATGCAGCTGTCGTTAAAGTTACTGCCATCAGCTGCGGATTCCGATGAGAATCCATTAATTGCGCTGCAGTGCATTTACGTAATCATGTTGGTCTTTTCCACTTCCACTGCATGGCATAGCGACGAGCAGCAAGCGCATCGACGACGATGGGCGTGACTCCTGGTGAACTCGTCCTTTTGCTCATAATCCCAGTCCTTTGGGTCCCGTGGATTTGGGTTCATACTCTTTTCGATGCTCGCTTGTGGATGTGGGGTACTGACACCCGACCCTTGTATAGATGATCGTGCCCAAACCCGTAATCGTGTTCCATTCATCTCAAATCTTCTTCAACTTCCTTGCAATGGCGTGTTTTGCAAGTGTCGCTAGCTTCCAAGCAAGGTTCAAAGTCGGACCTTGTACGTCGCGTCTCGTTCACACCTACTTATTTTGTAATTGAACGCGTATTTCAGCGGGTCTCACTGGTTTTGCTCTGTTTATTTCAATAGCGGGCATATTACTGTCCGCGTTCATGCTCGCCGTTCCCGTTGCATACGAAAAATATGATAAATTTGTACGACTTGCACGCGCACTCAAGGAGGTTCGCGTGGGATTCATCCTCACTGGCACTGGCGTGACGGCCAGTCTTCTCATCTCGTGTGTCCTATATTTTATGAGCATAAGCACCCACTGATTTGAAGCGAATTTGCGCAGTTTCATCGTGACGATTTCCGCATGGACAGAACCCGGATGCAAGAACCCAGACAATGACCCGCATGCTAAGCTGGGGGATGACTTCAAAAAGGGCCTCGATGGGTGGTGTAGCACTAAAAAGGCTGGCGCAATCTTCTTCTGGCTTGCATTCGGTTCGTTCCCGCCTCGCTCGTGTTTCATCTTGAACAATGTGTCTGACCTCTCCAACCTGTAGGCTTCTGGGCAGCATCCGCCGTACTCCTCATCCTCGATTGGCGGGGTGGTAGACTCCACTCTTCCGCTGCCCGTGATCCGCCCTTCCGCGCCCCAGACATCACACAGGACCTCGAGGATGGGCTTGGCGAGGACGAGGATGACGACTACACCCATATCCCGCGCCCCACGCAGCCAGCCTCGTCTGCCGCATACAACTCCTCACAGCCCCCTCAGGCGACGTATAACCCCCCACGCTACGACACGGACCCCAACTCACCCTTTGCTGATGAGAACCGGCCGGTCCAGGGGAGACCGAGTATGGATGCGTATGGGGCGTTCTCGGACCCTGCGCCGAGCGGATTCGTAACGGGGCAAGAGGCGCCG
Source organism: Myochromella boudieri (assembly GCA_018221655.1). Classification (NCBI taxonomy): domain Eukaryota; kingdom Fungi; phylum Basidiomycota; class Agaricomycetes; order Agaricales; family Lyophyllaceae; genus Myochromella; species Myochromella boudieri. Next base: position 33,833 of record JABCKU010000052.1, on the reverse strand, counting down.
AGGGTGAGCAGGACGATGCAGTATGCGGATCCATATGCGGCTGTGAGGGCGTCTGTTGCGGGTGGGGCACCAGTGCAGCAACCGCCAGGGTACGATGCTTATGATTCAGGGTATCGGTAAGCTAGGTTGGAGAGGAAAAGATTGTGGTTTATATTATTGTGTTTTTTTTGGGGGGGACGTGATGATGAAGAGCGTTATGGTGGATGTATGGACTTGGACGCGCGCATACACATACTGTATTTATTATTGCATTGACTATGTGTCTTCGTTCCCCCCCCCCTTTGCAAATGAGGACTAACCCTCTCCATCCGCTTATGTTACTTTACGTTCAATGTACATGCGATTTTGTATTATTTTTTTTCCCTGTCTAAAGATCTGGATGTTGTTTCAAACCGACTGCTGACTAATCAAGATTCCATCATGGATAACTTCATACAATTTAACCACCATCTCATCAGGTTAAACCCCCTTCCTCTATCACATTGTAGAATGACTCTCAGGCTGCTATTTATTCGAAGGATTCGCCCCTAAAACTTAAATTTTATTAAAAGCAACCAAACTGTACTGAGGGCAACAAACCACCTGACTACCATGGATGCAAGGGCGGCGACATCCAATCCGCCGCAGGAGCCACTGACATTTACTACACCTTCCGATAACAGGCTGAACACATCAAACCAAGTTCCATCCAGCCGCCTAGGCAAAAGCATCCTCCGACGCGAAACGTCAGCTCTTACTGCGGATGATCTACCAAACGATAGCTATAAGATATCACCTGCCGACTTCCTCTTTTACTTCCTCAGCGCTGACGAAGGTTTTATCGCCGTCTGCGTTCGTGTATTTTCGCTAGAATTCCGAGACGAATCCAGGCTGGCGACAAACCGTTCAAGATGCAATCGAGGACTATATAGCAGTCAGAAAAGAGACAGATCAATATAAACCCTTTTTACGAATTATCAATGCGATATTGGACCTAGCGGCAGCCGAAGAATGTCAACAGTTTTTCCCGAACTTCAGTCGGGCACTACACTATGCTATCCAGGACCAACAAGCCCCAACTGGAGGCGTCAAGGAGGCTGTACCATTTCCCGACATTTTGGGACAGGCGACGGTTCAAGGGAAGCCTGACGCCCCTCCATCCTGGGAACGCGCGCTGCTGCCACTTGTGCTCAAGATGAGCCGGAAATTGAAGGCGTCAAACAGGAAAGCCCAGATGGGAGAAGTACGACTCCAACGTAACATGGGTGCTCAGTCAACTACCACGGGAAATGATCCAGATACTGCAGAAGACTATACGGTAACGACAAGATCCCAAACGAGTTATGTACCAAGGTTCGATCTCTGTAGCCTCATCTCCTAATACTTGATATCAGCCTCAATCCCAAGAAAGAAACGAACGCCAACAGAGTCGTTGCGTAAGAGTGGTGCCAAGCGCCCAAACAAGAGTCGACCCGATCCAACGGATGAATCACGTCAGCCTACCCCCCAAGAGCAGCTCGCTCTCTACTGCCTAGAAATGTTCTCAAGTGGGCTGCGTTTACATACGTACGGAGGATTAATTGACAATGGCAACATGACTCTCCATCACATTGATCGCGACGGGCAGGTTTTCACAGATCAGTTCAATATATTCGACGATTGGGGCATATTCACGGCGATGCTCGTAGCCTTCTCTTCTTTGAACGCCCAGCAGTGGGGCTTTTACCCTTCTCTCGAGTGGAATATGGAGTGTTGTCTTGCGCCTGTCGTTCATGATGCGTCATCGCTAGGTCTAACGCTTCCCACGCTCCTGCTGCGATGCGAGAAACAAGTTCCCTATGACTACAGACTCGAACGTAGTGCTGAAACTACGTCGGTTGAAGAACAATTGGACCTTGGTGAAAAACATCACTTATTTTCTTCCGGCTCAGGTGACGTTGCTAATGTCGAAGCTGGATGGGCGAGGGTCACTCTTCTGAAGCGGATCTACGTTCAGTACGGGTTGGTAGGGAGAGGAACGGTCCTTTTCCAGGTCGGACAAGATAGTCAGGTCGGAAAGCGGGACCTTATAGTCAAGATTAGCTCCCAGGCGACACAACGATTTCCGGAGCGGCTTTATTTACGATATGCGAAAAAAGGACTGACCATAAAAAAACTCTCCATATGTGGACAACCTTCCGCTCTTGGTCGGCTGGGCACAATCTGTGCGGCTCTCAGATGGTCCTCGGGGCAAGCTGCCTGGTGACGGTAGAATTGAAAGGGACAGAATTTCCAATAGAATCCTCCATATTCTCGTCTTTCCTCAATATGACCACATCTACACGCTCCTACGAGAGGAAGGTTTCAAAACGGCGGTACGAGACTGTGTGAATTGTAAGTTCTCTTCGCATTGTCTATTCATAGACTAATACACATACACGATCTTCTAGGCAGCCATGCCCTGTATGAATCACTGAAGCTCTTGCATCGCGACATCAGCTCAGAAAATCTGATGTGGGACCCTGAGCGTAAGTGTGGCATTCTCAATGATTTCGACCTGGCGAAACCTGTTTCCGAAATGAAGAATGAGCCGCCCGCTAAACATAAGACGGGGACGCTTCCATTCATGGCACTTGACCTTCTGAAAGAATGGCCAGGTGAACATCTGTTCCGTTTTGACCTAGAGTCGTTCCTGTCTGTCGTCATGTGGGTCGTTGCACGCTATGAAGATGGTGAAGAAAAGTATTCCACGTTAGGAGAATGGCTCTCTCAAAATCCAAGAAGCGTCCGAGCTGGGAAATACGAACTTTTAACAAACAAAACAGTGTTTGAAGCCATCCCATGGACGCAATCGAAGACATACCCGACCATCTACAAGTCTTAGATCCGCCCACTTCGGAAACTGTTTGCTCGTTTCTTTCGTAAGCGTGAAGCGGCCCAAGAATCCGATTCAGAATCTGATTCTGGCGAAGCTAGTTATCAGGAGCCGGAGCTAAAGTCTGACAAGTTCCTTGCTATCTTGAACAATTAAATAGAGCAATTCTTTCAGAATATCTGAGCATTGGAAAGTCCGACTGATCTGATGACGATATTCAAGTGTTGATGGAGATCATTCTTACAGAGTAAAAGGCACCTCCGCTTTCTCTCAATGATGGATGCCCGTACAGCATTCCCTCAGAATATACGGCCAAGCATAGCCCTTAAAGCTGCTATATTTGCACTATGAAATTGACCTTGTCAAATCTATCCAGCTCGGTAAGTTCGTAAACCCGAAGCCAGTGTCTGTTCTGCAGCTACTAGCTCGTTACAGATTACTTTGAAAATACACTACCTGGCGGCGCCGTATCAAAAAAAAATTCGTTGAACTAGGAAGCCATCTTAGAAAAACATTCCTTAGTGATTTCCAGCATAAATGGTCAGGGATGAGTTGAAAAAGTAGCTTTGATGTCAACTATAGAAAAGTCATGCTATGGTTCAATAATTAAAAGTATCGGAAGGAGGGATGGACATACGCTTAATCTCTGAACGTGTTCCACTCCATTTCCAGTGGTAAAGCTTAACACTGTGAGGCGCAATCAGCTATGATTTGGTTGAAGATTGCTTCCAGTCCCGAGTGACTAAGACATAACGATGATACATCAGTGGTCACGTTGTGACACTCTCAAAGAAGAAAATCACCTGATCGAGCTACGTAATCCAAGATTTCAAGCAAGGCTTGAGTCCGAGTCTCCGAATTCTCCTCCTAACACCTCCTTAGCCTCATCACTCCCTTCCTCGCCATATCTCCTCAATCTATGTGTATATAACCTCGCCTTGTACTTTTTATTGGACCAAACTCTCGCGTCGAAAAGTTTGGTGTGACTCACGCCATGAGCTGGTTGGGCTGGGCTGGTTTGCGAGCAGTTGCCTCGCATCACACTTCCAGGCGCTCTATCATTTCATTTGCATCTGTAATAGGACAGTCTAGTCGACGGACCTTGACTACATCGACCCCTGTAGCCTTTACGCGTACATCACGGTCACCATATGCACCACGTTGGATAAATCCGAAAAATGGTCAGGAGGAAACACCAGAGCAGAAAAACGAAGGAGAGGAGGACGAGACATCTGTGAAGTCGGAGGAGGACAAGCCAGAAGAGTCTGCACAGCCCCCAAGCTCGAATTCGAGCGCAGACTCGCAGGAACCCGCCACACCACCTGATGCACCCAGCTCACCACCACCACCGCCGCCACCTCCGTCGAAACCCGGATCAATAGCAAAACAAGAGGTTCCAGAAGTATATCCCCAGTGCTTAGCTCTTCCTATCGCGCGTCGTCCCCTGTTCCCAGGGTTTTACAAGGCGGTTGTAATACGAAATCCGCATGTGGTCGCGGCCATTAAGGACATGATGAAGCGTGGACAACCGTACCTCGGCGCTTTCTTGCTCAAGGATGAGAATACAGACAGCGACGTTATTACGGACATCAACTCGGTGCACCCTGTCGGCGTTCTGGCACAAATCACTAGCGTGTTTACAGCGAATGCTAGCGGTAAGGACGGCGAGGAGAAGGAGGAGGGCTTGACGGCAGTACTGTATCCACACAGGCGTATAAAGATCACGAATTTAGTCAAGGCTGGTGGTGTGATCGACGCCGAGACTGACCATACTAATGGCCCACAAACCGTTGAGTCGCCAACGATTGAAGGTGCGTATCAGAACAATTCTTTTTGCTGTCTTATTCATATATTTTCAGCCCCCGTGCAGACTAATTTTCTATTTGAACACGATGTCTCAATCGTGCACGTAGAGAACCTGGTGACACAGCCGTATAACAAGGAAGATCAATACATCCGCGCATTCATGTCCGAAATCGTAAACGTATTTAAGGATATTGCACAGCTCAACCCGCTCTTCCGAGACCAGATCACCAATTTTTCCATCAACCAGGTTGCCAACAACGTTTTCGACGAGCCCGACAAATTAGCCGACTTTGCAGCAGCGGTCTCCAGTGGTGAAGTGGGGGAACTCCAAGATGTGTTAGAGAGTCTCGTCGTGGATGACCGCCTGAGAAAAGCGCTGTTAGTCCTGAAGAAGGAACTGATCAATGCACAGCTCCAGTCGAAGCTCTCGAGGGACGTGGATAGCAAGATTCAGAAACGTCAAAGGGAGTATTATCTGATGGAGCAGCTGAAGGGAATAAAAAAGGAGCTTGGGATGGAGAGTGACGGAAAGGACAAATTGATTGAAAAGTTTAAGGAAAGGGCAAAAGAACTGAAGATGCCGGAGGTGGTAAGGAAGGTGTTTGACGAGGAACTGAGCAAACTTACTTCCTTGGAGCCTGCGGCCAGTGAAGCCAGCGTAACGAGGAATTATCTCGAGTGGATCACTCAGGTCAGTTTTTGCCCGCCTTTCTCTAAATACCAACTAAACTGAGCGTAGATTCCTTGGGGCACCCACACGCCGGAGAACTTTTCACTTCCTCATGCTCAGCAGATTCTTGATGCCGACCACTACGGTCTCACCGACATCAAATCTCGTATCCTTGAATTCCTCGCTGTTGGCAAGCTCCGTGGCTCCGTGCAGGGTAAGATCATCTGCCTTGTCGGTCCCCCAGGTGTTGGTAAGACAAGCATAGGCAAATCTATCGCTGGTGCACTGGGCAGAAGGTTCTTCCGCTTCTCGGTTGGTGGTCTGACGGACGTTGCAGAGATCAAGGGTCACAGGAGAACCTATGTCGGGTAGGTACTTGGGTTTCTGTCAATAAGGGGTAAACTGACCATGGTCGCAGTGCGCTACCGGGCAAGATCATCCAAGCGCTCAAGCGAGTCGGGACAGAGAACCCTCTTGTACTCATTGACGAAGTTGATAAGATCGGTCGAGGTATAAATGGGGATCCCGCCAGTGCATTATTGGAGATGCTGGACCCCGAACAGAACAACAGTTTCTTGGATCACTAGTGAGTCCTATACCTCAACTTCTATTGATGGCATAACTGAACACTGTCTAGTATGGACGTCCCCGTCGACTTGTCTCGCGTTTTGTTTGTCTGCACAGGTTTGTTTCACTTCTTTGCAACCCCCTGGTTTTACTGATATATTTCTTCAGCCAACAACCTTGAAACCATACCCGCACCGCTTCTGGACCGCATGGAGGTCCTGGAAGTCAGTGGCTACGTCTCAGAGGAGAAGGCCGTTATCGCGGAACGGTATCTTGCACCTCAAGCACGCGAGGCTTCTGGGCTCGGTTCGGCTGACGTGATTCTGGAGCGGGAGGCAGTGGACATCCTTATCAAGTACTACTGCCGCGAGAGTGGAGTACGCAATTTGAAGAAGCATATCGACAAGGTGTGTAACTTTCACCTATCATGGCTTGTGGAAACCGATCATTCGGGGGTCATAGATCTACCGCAAGGCTGCTTTGAAGGTTGTGCAGGACCTAGGCGAGGAGACATTCCCTGAGCCCCAGACAGCGGCTACTGCAGCCAATGTTGCAGACGCTACCGAACTACCGTCGGAAGAGCCAACGACAGATAGGCCGGAGACATCAACACCATCGGAACCTGAGCCCTCATCCCCACCACCATTATCAGGCGAATCGACTTCGCCTACACCATCTGAACCCACGTCCCTTCCCTCATCGTCACCCGAATCCGAATCATCATCATCAAATCCGCCTAGTTCACCAGCAGATACCACTCCAAACTCATCTGAGGAGGATCCCAAGGTTGTCACAACTCAAGAACGAAAACCTTTGCCTATACCTGAATCGGTGCATATTCGGATCACGCCTGAGTCGCTGAAGGATTATGTTGGCCCACCTGTATACCAGAAGGACCGTATGTACGCCCAGCCCCCGCCGCCAGGTGTCAGCACCGGCCTTGGGTACCTAGGCAATGGATCAGGTGCTGTGATGCCTGTCGAAGCTATGGTATGTCTGCTCATGCATGTTCATTTATACTATCAACTGACCACTAGTGCTCGTTTCGCGTATATTAATAGAGTATGCCAGGAAAAGGTGGGCTCCAGCTGACTGGCAAACTGGGTGAGGTTATCCGAGAAAGTGCACAGATCGGGCTGAGCTGGGTCAAGAGCCATGCCTGTGAGCTAGGTATCACCAAAAGCCAAGGCGACCAGTTCTTGAACGAGCGGGACGTACATGTGCACATGCCGGAAGGCAGCATTGGGAAGGAGGGCCCAAGTGCAGGGACAGCGATTTTATCTGCGTTCGTGTCGCTCTTCACAAAGACGAAGATCAATCCAGATATTGGTGCGCATATATCGTAGCCGGAATGTGACTGGGAGATGCTGATTATACTTTGCAGCAATGACGGGTGAGATCTCGCTTGTTGGTCAGGTCCTGCCTGTCGGAGGGCTGAAGGAGAAAATTCTCGCTGCGCATCGTGCGGGCATCAAGACGATTATAGCGCCTGCTGCCAACCGTGCTGACATCGAAGAAAACGTACCGGAGAGCGTCAAGACTGGCATCCGTTTCGTTTATGTGGAGACAGTCAAGGAGGTACTGGAGGAGGTCTTCCGTGACGAGCCTATCATGGAGCGGTGGAAGGAAACTTCGCTGATATAATTTCGCCTGTTTTTCTGGATAGATAAGGCTGAAAGTCAACTTTCGCCTGCACACTAACTTATGCCCCTTAGTACTGCAGATCTACGCGTACTATCTAGTTGGCATTGTTTATAGATATGCTTCGATACACTGACATTGATTCGTGTAGCAAACATTGTATTCATAACGCAAATCATTAATATCACCCTGCTCACAAGTTCCTGATTTACGGAATGGATATCTATCTATCGGGGAACGTGGTATCAAATCACCATAATTTACTTCGCGGTGAATTCTGTGCAACACTTCTCAATGTTCAACGACATAAGCACGGAGCCAGTCTTGGTAGTACACCGTACACCGCTTTTTTGATTTACATTTGATTCAGGGGTGACAGAAGACGTGTAAAGCATAAGCTGGAGTCGGAGGTATCAACAACTAAAATATCGTTCGCAAAGCGCATTACGATCCTCCCTGTTTCCTCGTCCATCCAAATAGGAATGGTATATAACCGCTCGGTTGAAAGGCTAACGTTGCCAAGGTCTATGGTCGTCCAGTTCTTGTTTCGTTTATATATTACTCACTGCCCTCAAGAAAGTCCTCACATATATGATAGAACATTCGCTTCCCATCCATTTCATCGCTTATTGTTTCTTGTAAGGAGGCCAGTCTGCAAAGCCAAGCTCGAGAGCTGCAATCAAGATGGTTATACATCGCGTTACTAATGCAGGATAAAGACACATACGCCAAGGAGGAGTAACAAATCTAGTTGTAAGCAAGCGTGAACAATGTTAGTATCAATCTGGAAACAGTGACGCCACACCAACCTCTTCTGTTTTCCTGCAGCAGCGAGTCCATCGAGTTCAGCAATGTCAGCCGTAGTAAGCTTCTTCACCGCGGCCAGGGCTCCATTGAAGTTGGCAGAGATGCGAGCAGGGGTCACTGATTTGGCCAATACAACGGTACCTTTGGAAACTGCAGACCGGAAGGAGTTAATGGAAGTAAGGGTAGTGTAGGAGTGTGGCGTACTGTGATAACCGAGGAGCACATCAGAGGCGTTGAGCGAGTATTTGCTGGCGATCTCCACAACGTTTTCGTCAGACAGAAGAGGAGAGTTGGTCGATCCAAGTGGGGAATATGCTTGAAGAGCGATGCCCTTTGATTTGAGGTACTCGACCAGTTTATGTTGGGGGTTGTAAACATGGAGCTCAAGCTAGTGGGCGTTGATTGTGTGTTTAGAAAGCGTTACCTATAGACTGACTCCAATCGTACCTGGTTAACAGCGGGAATGATCTTGGCTGTCGGGAGGATTTCCTCGAGTTTCAATTCGGAAAAGTTGGAGACACCAATCGCCTTGACTTTTCCTACATTTATCATTCTGAGCGTGTTTTCCGACAGGCAGACGGGGAGAGAGTCTTACCTTTCTTCAGCACAGCCTCCATCTGCTTCCAGGTATCCGAGATTTTCCATGAGTGGTCAAGATCTCGCGTACCATCGGGGAGGGTGGGGATCAGAGGGTGATTGCCATTCGGGTTGAGTGGAATAGGCCAGTGGACGAGGTATACTGGAATAGGGTGTTAATTCCCAATGATGCTATCACAAATATGGCTCACTTACGATCAAGATAATCAGTTCCAAGATTCGCCAGTGTTTGGTCCAGGCACTCTTCCACGCGAGAATGCCAAGTTCCCCAGAGTTTGCTAGTGATCTGCGTCATGGACTATCAATCCCATATCCTACGGGGAGTATCATTGTCGATTGCTCACGAAGACCTCGGATCTTGGGACACCAGAAGCACGGATACCGGCTCCAACATCTTTTTCATTCCCATAACCCCTAGATTCAAAACAGACTCAATGACGCTGGTGTAGGATTTATGCTGTGGTCACGTACCAAGCACAGTCGATGTGTCTGTATCCCGCCTCCTTCAGGGCGTATGATACCGCATTGGTGACGAATGATTGCTCCCGCTGAATCCCGAAAAAGTTAAACCTCTGTGGAGTCCGTTCTCTCATGTCTCCTGCAGTGATTTGTCTGAGAGATGTTTGTATTGAATCGTTAACAGGGCTCTGCGACTCGGTAAAACCTCTTCACTTTGGGGTCGTATCAACGGGTCCATGATGAAAAGGAACAAAAGGTCGGCCTGAAGATGTTGGAATGTAGATTCAAATGTCACCGGTCAGTGCGTGAAGGTGATATTCACACTCGAGCTATTGCACATACGGCTAACGGTATTTCTGGCAGATAGCCTACTTAAATCTGCTGGCCATTTGTCTCGAAGTTGCACCTCGCACTGACAAATAAATATACACTAACCACTGTGCGCATCGAATGGCTATCATCAAAACTAGAAAATCAGCATTGGCGACTTATCTTAGCGCCTCTTGGGCGTCTTTAAGTTAGGTCGGAGATAGATTTTTGGCAACTATCTTCAAGTCTTCGATCATCACACTGCACAACAAGGGACTCCCACCGCTAATCTCGTAAGTCTCAAAGATAATCTGACCTACTGAAGCTATCCTATAGACCATGAATCGAAGTAACAGCCTTTCTGATACTACCACGGCCAATCATCGACTAATAGCACATATAAACCACCTCCCTATCGAAGTCCTACTAACGATCTTCGACTTGTGTTTACCCGCCGACTTTCCGCATGCCAATCCACGCTACTCACAGCCTCCTTTACTCTTCGGTTCGGTATCCAAATACTGGCGAAAAATCTCATTTTCTATGCAGTTATTTTGGAGCGAATTCCATTTTGAAATTATAGAACCTTATTCTGCCGATAAAATACTCGTCCTAATCTCAGGCTTACAAGCGTGGCTTGGTAGGGCAGGCCCATTACCTCTATCCATAGGCTTTTCTATTCCATCGACCTACCCTGAAATGATAGCGACTACTTTACCTCTGCTTAAGGAAGTGTTTTCTCAGTCGTTGCGATGTCGCTTTCTTTCCCTGCGCCTTGGACATGTTTTCAATAGGGACACTGTTACATATCACACCCATCCAATTCCTCAGCTACTTCGTGACTGGACATTTCCACTCCTGGAAGAGATTGAGTTGGAGTACCCATACAACAATGCAGAACTCTTCCTTTCGACTTTTTTCCAATCAGCTCCTCCCCACCTCCGTAAACTCACCTTGCTTGGCCATCCACCTAGCTTGCTCACCATTATACCATCTTCGGTTTTTTCTCACCTGGTTCACATATCCACATCCAGTTCGGAATCAGTGATGCATTGTGCGAAGATAATTGAGCTTAGCCCAAACCTACAAGAGTGTAGGTTTGACTTACATCCGGTGGATGAAGCGGAGAGTCCCGTTCAACCTTGGGGACCCAATGGACCAAGAATTCAAAGTCGCCTCCAGAAGTTGTACGTTGGGCCGACCGATTTTTTCCACTTCTTCGAGCTTTTCATCTTTCCATATCTTCGAGATCTCAGTATTGACGGGAGAACACGCAGTATATGGAATTCCGAAACGGGGGCGGTAGAAGACTACCTTCCTTGGTGGGATCAAAGAGCTCTCGCGTCTTTCATGCAACGTTCACAATGCTCCATTACAAAACTGAGCCTCATCTATCTGAACGTTGATTCTGGTCACCTCGTGCTTTGTTTGGATATGCTATCCGATACCCTCGTTGAGCTCAACATCGAAGGCGCAAAACCCCGCCTCATAGATGATTCGTTTTCCAAGGCTGTAATTCTTTCCCACTGTTTCTTGTTGTATTTTCCACCAACGAATGCCCAGCGCAGCTGTTTAAGCCCATCAATCGGGAATTGTTGTCGAAATCGTGACTCGAGCATGTCGACCATGCTTCTACCTGATCCACCAAATTCAAAGATATATCCTCTGATGCGGATACGCTCCAGGAGAGGACAAAAGAAACGGCGTCCAAGTGTACCCTTAGGCTGATCTGGTGGCCGATATGTCAGAACGTTCATGACTGACTGAGTGATGCACTGCAATTCGCCGCCTTCAATGTGGAGCTCATTGAGGGTAGGAGATACACTTTCAAGGATTTCTATCAAGAGCTTCGAAGTGAGATTGAGATGGTACAAGGAGAGTTTTGTAAGAGAGCAAAGTGAACGAGTTAGGAACGCGAGGAAACTGAGCTGTCCCCATTTCGCCTCATATGTGATAGTATTGTCGAAATCGAATATATCAGCGGTTGGATCCCAGACAGTCAGCTTTGAGCCATTAATGCTAAGAATTTGGAGCGCGGGAAAAGTGACAGAGGCGAAGAAGAAGTCAAGATCGGTGGGGCCAACATACAGCTTTCGGAGCTGTTTGTGTAATACCGAAGGGGAAAGTCCTGCGTGAGTCGATTCTATGTGATCCGAGCAATGTAGGTCGAACCTACACTGCTGCAAATCCGGTGAAAGACGCAAAATTTCGCAGCAGTCTTGGACAGACTCGGCAGCAGTTGATCGGAGTTCAGTAAGTTGCAGTAAAGTTGAAACGGGTACAAATGTAAGTAAGCTGGGAGGAAACCCAGCCAAGGTAACCTTTCGTAGACGTGGTGTAAAGCTGAGCGACATAGCGAGGAATTCTTTGGCATCGGTGTAGGGAAGGCCAATATCAAGTTCTTCGAGGATAGGGAACTTTGCTTTGGAGAGTCGATACCACGGATAAGAGTCATATCTGATACTATCTCTACGTTTTACTGAGCCAAGATGCAAAGTCAATTGACGGCACTTAGGAAAATGTGAGATCATTGTTTTGACAAGAGGTCCTGTTTCATCCAGCATCTTCCCGTAGTTGGGAGAGAAGGACAGGCCGAGGGATAGAGGGAGTGACCCAGCTCTAGCAGCAAAGTTTTCTAAAGCGTGGATGAGTTGTTTTGTTGCCGGGGAGCCATAAGGATAAGGCTTCGTGATGCTGGTTTCCAAGCTGACATGGAAGGATGCCCAGAGCTCTGGCGTAGACATAGATATATTGCGCCAGGCTTTGGTGACCCTTGATACTAAGAGGGGGGCATTGGAGATAATCGGCGTTGCGTGTGGATTATCGGGGAGGCAAAGGTTAAAGATGTATGACAGGATTTCTGGCGGTAGTCGATGTACCGGTGGATCAGCAGTGCTAGTATCTAAACATCCGTGACCAGCCTCAGGAGTTCGTTCAATGCCGAGTGACATACTTTTGAAATATGCTGGCGGCGAGTCCTTGGCGAGCGTTGTTAGTGCGTTGTTACATTGATAAGATCGGGGAGACTTTGGGAAGTGTAACACTCACTACTAGAGGTTCGAGGCGAGTTTTCTTGTTTCAGAAGTTCCAAACAGAGAGCAGCAGCCGCTCAGATATCGAGATGGTAGCTAGAAATATATCAGGTCGACATCGGACTATTTAGTGTCAAGCGGCACTGGCCTTGTCAAAACCTGTCTGTCTGAGTCACAAATGGCATGCTTATAATGACAACGCACATAAAAGTTAAAACACTTCGCTCCCTCAGCGTTCAGGTAAAGGCAGCTATCGATTAGTGCCTATCATTGCCCTTCAGAGTCTAATAGTGGTCAAACAAAGCCTAGGCAATTCAACTACAAGGTTTTGGAGGACAAAAATAAGAGCAAACTACCTTCCTTAGAAATTCCAGGCATGCCGCACGACATTCTCTCTTAGCACATTCAGTGTGATCAACGGTTGAAAGGGCTTTCCCAGAATTGCCTCGTTAATGATCGAGACCACTTGTATTATACATCTAATCACGACCAGTCTTATCTTAGAAACAAAACCATAGCTGCAAGGCAACTCGTTAAATTCCAGCACTCAACACAGAACGATCGTAAGTCCGAAGAAAGGACAGCCTAGACTGACACCTCAGCGACCTTCTCAGTAATATCCTCAACGTCGTCCTTCTTCTCCGGTTTCTTATCTGCAGCTGCCGCTGCCGCCTGTGCTGATGCAGCATCCCTCTTCGCCGCTGCTGCGTTGGCGAAGCTTAATGTAGGCCGTACACTAGGGGCCAATGTCGGTTTAGGCTGCGCTGCCACAGTAGCAGCAGTTTTTGGTGAGGCAGAGCCAATAACACCTGCAGAGGTAGGGGGTGTGCGTGTTCCAGTCAAGGGGCTACGCTCAGAGGCCTGGCGAGAATTCGTCCGGGACATTGTTAATCTCTCTTTGACGACCTCTCGATCTTTTTCTACACGCTCGGCAACCTCTTTCTCCCTTCCCGTAACGTCAACAGGCCTGGATTATGGGGAAGAAATAATCAATTTAATATCCCTCACTACAATGACCTTTTAGTAAGAGTCACTTACTTTGCGGCTCCGAAAGGGCTGGCGCGTGTGGTGGAGGCCCCGCTCACAGCGGGGGCGGGGCTCATTTTCGGGGAAGATAGGGGGGTCTGGGCTGCAGACCCGGTGGTTGATCGGGGAAGGAGTTCGAGTTTCCTCCGGCTGAGCTGCGGTGTTGGTGGTGTCGAATTATTAGCTAAACAATTGTGGAGGGGGCACGATCAGCGCTGGGTAAGAGAATTATGAGGTGATACTCACGCGAAGTGTTAGATTTGGGCCTGGAGATTCTCCAGTCACTCTCTTCGGCAATGGGCTCCTTAGGAGGACCCATGTCCCCCCTGCTTCTCAAACTGCCGAACTTCTCCTCCCGAGCTTCGGGTGCTGGTACAAATTTGCTGCCTTTGGCCCACACCTCCGCGGTATCAGCCGCACTTGGCTGGCCATCAGGCGTAGAGAAGCCAGAGCGGCGCCTAACAGGTGGCTCATCCACAACGGGACGGGATGTGCGACTGGATCGCCATTGATCCACGCCCTCAGCTACACTAGGTAAAGAACGATCAGGCGGGGGTCCGTCGAAACGGCGGCGTGATGAGTCGCGGGAATTATTGAGATCGGGGAGGGGCCCGTCCCGTCGCCAAGGGTTATCAAACTTGGTATCATCCTCATAGCCACCACCATCTCGACTACCGAACGCGCCTCGTTCCTTGGCTGTAAGTAGGGTGAGTCAAAAGGTGGATGTAGAGTATAAAAAAAGTAGAATAATTACGAGGTTCAGCAACGCTGACTCGGATCGTTCTACCAGAGAAGTTCTATTGTTGATGAGATGGGAGTCGAGGTGGTGACGAAAAGTACAAACCGAGCCAGATTTTGTGAGTCCATCTTTTAGTCCATCCAGTTCCTCGAATTCCACGTAACCAAATCCTTTGGGTTTATCTTCACGATCCTTAATTATTTTTACGGTTTTAATCTATTGCAATGCTGAATCAGCTGGACACCATATATGGAGAGATGATCGCACACCTTGGATGGTCCAAAAAATTCCTCTAATTCAGATTCAGTGAGATCGAAAGCAAGATTACCGATGAACGCAGTGTAGGGGGGTTGAGTAGGGAGCGGGATATCTTCCCTGGGAGGGCCGGAAACTCTGTCGGCTGGATAGATGTAAAGACGCGTCAAAGCCAGAAGTAAGCGAAGGTAGCGAATAAGCTTACGTCGGCTGGATAGAAAGTCGTCTCCTCTACGGCCGTAGCGATCTCCCGGACGTCCTTGATCATCGTCGTTGCGTACAGCGGCTATTGCATGGTTTAAAAGGCGAACCAATAAGCAACTCATTGCCACGTACGAGCATTGGGGAGCGAGTCCATCTCATCCGCCCATGATCCCAGTGCTTAAAACAGAAAAGTACATTAGGAAATAGAAAACTGAGGCTGTACACGATCGACCACTTACCGTTGTCCCCAAGAAACTCATTGAGAGATATTTTCTTTGCTTTCTTCGGAGCTTGATGAAATTGAACATTAGTGAACTAATGCGGGGATAGAAATTAGAAAAAAGGATACCCATAGTTCAATGTGATTGTTAGTCGAACTTTGTCAACTATAAATTTCGTTCAAGTGCAATTTGTCAGAACGGAATTTCCCGGATTATGTGCAAATGTTGAGCTGCTATATTCTTTTGCCCGCATGAAGGCACAGCCTTCTTGGCTCAGTTGGCTAGAGCGCAGGTCTCATACAATGTATGACATAATTAGATTATGTAATCCTGAGGTCGCAAGTTCGAGCCTTGCAGAGGGCATATTTTTGCTCACAACAACTTGCAGCTGTTGACAATGTTTGTTTACAGCTAACTGACTCACAGCCATGAAGCTCAATTTATCAACCCTTGACAAGTGGCGAAATGTTTCAGGCACATACCTACAACAACACCATGCATGATGGGCCAAGCGTTCATATGGACAATGGGTGATCGAACGATACTGGCTTGTGCATCATCACCATGAATCGTGATATTTTTTTTTGTTAATTACAGTCCAGATGACGAGGGATCTCATGGTGGTGGCCGTGGCCTTTTCATTCTACTGATGGACCGCTTGACCCTTACACCTCCTGATTGCGATAGTAACCACATCGATGAGCCTTCTCGTCGCCCTCCGACGGCCGCCGTTTATTTTCCGCGAGTCTGACGTGGTGAGGTGTACCACCCTTGCTCAGTTGAAGGTCTTTCGTGATATCGTTGACCAAGTTCTGGATCGACAAACTTCATCCTACCACGACCTATGCATAGCATCTGTTATTAACGACGATGCTAAGCAGGGCAATGATGATATTGTCAACATACCCTTAAACCGCACTCCGTTGTTACTCTTCACCAGCTCTGAATCATATTTTTCCTTCAACCTCGCTAGCTCACGTGTTCGAGCTTCCTCTAAACGTTCATTCTCCTCACGTTCTAGCCGTGCATCATATTCTTCCTCTGTCTCCTCTTTATGGTCGGTCGTAGCGTCAATTTTACTGAGATCCTCGCTGGATGTGGTGGCGGGGCCCAAGGACTGCTTTCGTTTCGATTTTCTGCTCTTTTTTTTGTGGCGACGACCTTCGTGATCGCGACTGTGGCTACGAGAAGCAGAACGAGAACGAGAGCGTGACGAAGAGGAACGAGATCGGCGTCTGCCACGTTTTTCAGACGCAGCCCGTCCTATAGATCCTGTTTGCTTGGCTGAAGGATGATGTAAGTGAAAGTATAGAGGATATGGAGGTTCAGCACGAACGTGGTGGCTTGCGCAACTCAAGTTCGCCGCAATTGGAAATGACAACAGGAGTTAGGGGACGGTCTTTGGCATCGACAGGTAACGTGGAAATCTTTTGTATAACTTCGTAGCCCCGGATGACGCGGCCGAATACGACGTGTTTACCTGTGGAGGGGTTGTCAAGTCAATAGCGTCTTGAATGGCATAAATACGCGCCATCAAGGTGGGAACATGCGCGAAGGGTGATGAAAAATTGGGAGTTGTTCGTGTTGGGGCCTTTGTTTGCCATGCAAAGGAGCGCTTCCGCATCGAGTGGCCGTTGAAGGTCCTCATCTGCAAAGGTCGCACCGTAAATCGATTCACCACCCATACCATTGAACTTGGTAAAGTCTGCGTTTGGTGAGTTCGTTATTGATAGTGCGAAAGCTTGTGATGGGCATACCTCCACCCTGAATCATAAACTCTTTTATGGACCGATGTATGGTGCTGTTCTTGTAGTATAGCGGATGCTGGCTGTGTGGCGAGACACCTCGTTCGCCAGTACATAGCACACGAAAGCTGACGATGACACGAGTGTTAAAGGTTAAACATCAGCCAAACACTAGATAGTTCTAGCGTACTTTTCGCAAGTCTTTGGCACCGTGTCATTATAGAGTTCAAAAATAACTCTGAATTGAAATTCAGTGGGATAGAAACCAAGACAGATACATTACAGACCTGCCCAGTGACTCGTTGTTGATAGAAAAGTCGAGAAAGGTTCTGGGTCTGACCATGATGATGGGAGGTGTGTAGCCGCATATGTCGGTTTTTGTTGTCACTCTCTTGCCCAAGTGTTGGCTCTCACGGCGGACAGGTAATCTATTTCATTCCTCTTGGTTCCTCTTCTTGTGGCCTATCTCCTGAGATTCGATACTACTATCACTATATTTCTTGTTCTTACGAATTATGCGCCAGTTCAACATTGTCGTTCTGGGAGGTGAGTCCGCAGCAGTTGACAAGTGACGCTTCCTCGATGGCCTAACCCTGCACAGCTGGAGGCGTAGGAAAGTCAGCGCTCACAGGTGCACGCCCCTCGTTACTACGCTAGCAATTGTACCCGATACTCAGATCTATCTAGTCCGTTTCATCAGGGACGTCTTTGTGGAGAATTACGATCCTACCATAGAAGGTGCCTGCTCATCAATACCACTTGATTTGCGCTTGCACTTAGACGGACATGGACAGAGGAATACCGACGAACAATTCAGATCGACGGAGAGTGGAATTCGGTGAGCACCATTTATATTCGGCAATTAATTTGGAATTTCAGCTCGTTGCCTGGTCCCTTTATTCTCCCGGTTACCATACATCCGACCCGAGCCCCGCTCACTGATTTCGATTCTCCGACAGCTCGAGGTTTTGGACACAGCGGGAGCTGAACAGTTCACGTCGTTGAACGAGGTTTATATTAAGGTGCACATTGCTCACTGCCTCCAAAGCGCACTCTTAATTATTCCTACAACAGTCGGGTCGAGGCTTCGTGCTCGTGTTTAGGCATGCTCCCCTACTGATCACATTTACTACATCTGCTTATGCTCTACCTAGTTTGACACAAGAAGCCAGTTTAAAGGAAGTCGACAATCTACGGAAGCAAATATATCGTATTAAAGGCGGAGACACTGTTAGTTATATCCGGTTTAAAACCTCATCATATGTTGACACTCAATATTTTAACAGGGGATACCAATTGTCGTAGTTGGTACCAAGCTCGATCTGGTAAACGAACGCGAGGTCCAACGTAGCACGATCCAAACCCTTGCAAGCCGATGGGCGCTTCCATTCTACGAAACATCAGCCAAGCGTAACTGGCATATAACCGACGTTTTCGAAGATCTTGTCAAACAAATGCGTGAACGATACCCGGTGGAGGTCATCAAAAAAAAGAAGAAAAACACAACCTGTATTATCATGTAAACATTCACGTCTTATGTGAGTGTATTTTGGTCTATATTCTCTGGTGAACTGCCTGACGTGTTGACACAAGGTATTTATTCTGCTTTCAAGTTTTACCATGCTTCTTTCGGATATATCTTCATCTACACACGGACATCGCACCCATTTACCCAAGTACCCATCTAGCAGATACCCTCGTTATTTAGGATTACTGTAATGTCGCTCGTTACAATGCATAGAATTTTATTTTCAAGATCGGCGAGTGGCAGTGCAATATGTATTTGTCCTTGCTGCTCAAGGCTGTGTAAGGCTTTGTTTGGTGAAATTTTCACTTGTGCTTCTCTTGGCTCTCGCACTCACCTTGACAACTTTCAACTTTCTTTTTCACTCTCTATATATAAAATGGTGAGCTCTGTTGTGCACTTCTGTGAGGTCCATTACTGACCTATCTTTTTCCGACCCCATTAGAGCTACGGCGGTTACGGTGGTGGTCACGGTGGAGGTGGTTATTCAGGTGGCTGGGGAGACGACAGGATGTCCAATTTGGGCGGCGGTTTGAGGAATGTCGACTGGGCGAATACGAAGATTGAACGTTTTGAAAAGAATTTTTACCAAGAAGACAAACGTGTCACTTCTCGTTCTCAATCCGAGATCGACGAATTTAGACGCAACAAAGAAATTAAAGTCAGTTTGACAGCGGCCTCATCTGAGTTCTTTGTTTTGTATTCATACTGCACCTCTCAGGTTCAAGGCCGAAGTGTTCCTAGACCTGTGCAGTCCTTCGAGGAATGCGGTTTCCCGGAATACCTGATGACCTCCATCCGTGCACAGGGGTTCGAAGCACCCACACCAATCCAGTGCCAGGCGTGGCCTATGGCCCTCAGCGGTCGAGATGTTGTCGCCATTGCACAAACAGGAAGTGGCAAGACGATATCGTTCGCCCTACCTGCCATGCTCCACATCAATGCGTATGCCTCGTTTTACCCATTATTGATTAGTAATCTCACTCTTTATCTTAGACAACCCCTTCTCGCCCCAGGTGATGGCCCCATCGCATTGGTTCTTGCACCTACTCGTGAGCTCGCTGTGCAGATCCAACAAGAGTGCACAAAATTCGGGTGTGTTCTTTGTTCGATCGGGTCCGATTTCCCTTATTTATTTATTTATTTTCTCTAAAAGGTCAAACTCTCGTATCCGCAACACCGCAATTTATGGTGGTGCCCCCAAAGGCCCCCAGATTCGTGACCTGCAGCGTGGCGTAGAGGTTGTGATCGCTACTCCTGGTCGTCTTATCGATATGCTGGAAACACAGAAAACAAACCTTAAACGAGTAACCTACCTGGTCATGGATGAGGCAGATCGCATGCTGGACATGGGTTTCGAGCCTCAAATCCGGAAGATCGTCAGCCAGATCCGCCCAGATCGTCAAACTCTGATGTTTAGCGCCACATGGCCAAAAGACGTTCAGAAACTCGCAAATGTAGCCTTTCCTTTCCTTCATTGCATTTTGAATTTTCGTTGACACAGATTTACGTAGGATTTCTTGGCCGACATGATTCAAGTCAACATCGGATCGATGGACCTGACAGCGAACCATAACATTCAACAGATCGTCGAAGTTTGCAGTGACTTTGAGAAACGAGCGAAACTCATCAAGCACCTGGACCAAATCAGTGCGGAGAATGCGAAAGTACTAATCTTCGTTGCGACGAAAAGGGTTGCAGACGAGATAACAAAGTATCTCCGTCAAGACGGTTGGCCTGCTCTTGCTATTCATGGTGACAAGGAACAGTGAGTGGTAATGTCTGAGGTTGCTAGCTTCTGGCTGACATTAATATATAGACGTGAACGTGATTGGGTTCTAGGCGAGTTTAAGGCCGGTCGCTCCCCTATCTTGATTGCCACAGACGTTGCGTCGCGTGGTCTTGGTACGTTCCTCTTGTTAACTATCTACAAGCGCTCCGACAACGTGCATCCCGATGCTCGAGTCACCTTTTTTTTCTTCTAGCGAACTTGGCCCCTTTGAGGGGGTTCTGCTTCGCCTCGGCTTGTGCGATATCCCAACGGTAACTTGGGGACATCGTTTGGACAACGACAACTACCTGTAATGTTGACACTGCAAAATTGTGGGAGCGTTCTTCGGAGACACAGAGTTCATAAACGCGCGTTGGCTACTGGCTCGAGGGGAACGATTCGGTTCTCGGTGTGGACGGTGGGACCCACCCTGCTTCTAGCTGGTGCCCCTAGTTCGCCTCTCGAATAAAGTTCTTACGCGTTGGATGTCTTCCTTGTCTCCTTCCTGGACACGCTGTGTCCCTGTCCCTCACAGGACTCGGGCTTCCCCTTGTAATGTAACGTGACGGTTTTTTGTGCCACAGCCTTTCCCACCCCGTTTTTATTTTATATCGGGCTTGCCTCGAAGCGCTTGTTGTACTCCGTCGTAACTGTATATTGACTGCTTGACTGCCTATCTGTTTCATGTCCTCTATCTGCATGCGCATCCTGCCGAACTTTGTGTGTGTGACTTGCTCCGCATTGCATATGTCTCTGTTGGCTGTCGCTCCTCCTCCAGATGTTAAGGATGTAGGATATGTCATCGTGTGTTGTCCTCGTTCTCGTTTTTGTTGATCGTTCACTCAATCATAACACAGAACTATGACTTTCCAAACAACTGTGAAGATTATATTCACCGTATTGGACGCACAGGAGTACGTGTTCTTTCTTATACACAATCACACTAATTCTAATGCATTTGTTGCAGCGCGCTGGTAGCAAGGGTACTTCATACACTTACTTCACCACTGACAATGCCAAGAGTGCTCGAGAACTTGTGAGCATTCTTCGTGAAGCCAAAGCCATCATTCCTTCTCAGTTAGAGGAGATGTCAATGTATGGTGGTGGAGGTGGAGGTCGTGGTATGTCATCCATCTTCTACTTTACTTACGTGTGCTGATTTCTTCCATCAGGCCGTTATGGTGGAGGCCGAGGACGTGGTGGTGGTGGCGGCGGCGGCGGCCGTTGGGGAGGTGGAGGTGGAGGTGGAGGTCATGGAGGCTACGACAACGGTTATGGCGGTCGTGGCGGCGGTGGCGGTGGTGGAGACCGTTGGTAACTACCCTAGTCATTGTCTTGCCATTTCTCTTTCACTCGCAACTGCAGCGCCTCGTGTGCCATACATATTCAGCATTCGCATTCTGACGACACATCGTTCGAATCCATCATGGAATCGCCTTGACACATAGATTTCTAGACTTGTAGATACAAGGCCAGCCGATATCATCCCCCTTATCATTTTCTTGGGACGCAATGGCCTCTTTTGGTCGTCTTCTCGTACCTTCCATCGTTATTATAATTTGATATCAATATACTACTGCGTGTGGTAGTTACTTCACCATATGCCATTATTTTTAAATACCACTGCTGGGAAAGTTGGCCGGCAGGATCTTGAAGAAACCTCTTCCTGTATAATGTCGAAAACAAGCAGGGCAGCGTTTGTCATAGCTGGCCTTGAAGTCAACGTCTATTCTACTACTTCGACCACAATTAGCGAGCGTAAGGAGGCTGTAGTGTTCTTCCTTCTTCACGGACGCTATGGCTCGGCTGAAGAGGTTGACTCCACTGCGCGATCGGTAATCGGTCAGACGAGAGACAAGGGACGCGACCTTTTAGTTGTAACCTTCGTGAGTGGACGAACTTTATAAACACCCCAGGCGAAGTTCCGAACTTGGACTGTATAGGATCAAAGGAACCATGGAAAGCGTCTTGTGAGTCCCACAGCAAACGATGCGTGGACCAAAGAGAGAGGAGGAAGGCATAACGAACGACATGCGCAAGTGCTCCCCACTCATAAATGTTCTATGTTGTATTGACACAATAACCTACATAAATATAGGTACGATATGTACGCCATCCAAAGTATATCTTCCAACTTCACCCACCTGATCTCCGAAGCCTGATACATTCGTGGGTAGCTGGGACAGCCAGAGACGTATCGCTCCTTATCGACTTTCTCCCGTCGTACTTGTATCCGGACAACAAAGCACATCCCATAGTAGAATGGGGTGTGGCGGGCATAAGCCTCGGAGGTCATGCAACCTGGATAGCTTTGGCAAATGGTATTGGAACTTTGATGTTCATTGTCCACTGGAAGCTGGGTTCATATTGGCTCTTTCTCTTTCTCTAGATAAGAGAATCAAGACTGGGATCCCAATCATCGGATGTCCCGACTACACTAGACTGATTGCCATCCGAGCTGAACAAACGTCTGTCAGCCTTGAAGGGAGTCGTTATCCAACGAGTTTCAAAGATGCCGTCGAGAGGCTGGATCCGCCGTATTTGATACACGAAAACGAGAATCCATTCTTCGGTAAGAGAATCCTGGTATTGTCAGGGGCCGATGATCAGCTTGTGCCGTGGGATGCCAGCAAGGAGTTTATAGAGGGGAAGCTTGAGGTGGGAAGTGGTGGATTGAAGAAAGTAAGCCTTTACAAAGGAGTCGGGCACGAATGCACAGAGGGCATGGTACAGGAGATGGCAGAGTTTATTGCGACCAATTGCTTGTGATGTTCCGTGTTCGCCTTAGCGGTGTCGATATTACGCCAATCATTGTAAGCATGGTTAAATGAATGAATGCGCTTAACGATTGATCATAACATACCTGGTCATTGCTAAGTGGCGCAACGTGAAGTTGGATCGATATCCTGGCGCTCCGATTTATTATGCGTCAAAAGCATTATAACACATGTTCATTGGCCTCCTTTGAGGTAAGGATAAAACTAGAGCAAGTGATAGTGCAATGATCTGTGAGCGGGTACGAGATCGCACCTTGGTCATTTCTATCACGTAAAGGGGAAGTTGGCCTTACAGATATCAATTCGACGGTCTGTTGTGCCAATATTTGAGCTGAAACCAACATAAACTTCGCTGACACTAAGCTGAAGCCAGGAACTCGACAAGCCATTGCAACTTGTAGGGCACTGGTGCCTTACTAAATGAAACAGTACGCTTTCACTGGGTCGGCCCCTTCGTATTAGGTCCATTTCCGTATACTTGAAGGCAAATACACTTTTATTCTATAGAATGTTGAGTGACAATAATTGCACAATAACTAATATATGATGTATGCATCGGGTCCCTTACGACGAGGCAGGCTGGTGCGGGCCATTATACAGGTATTGTGACCCTGTCTGTTGTGGTGTAGCACCTGCGGATCCGGCGATAGCCAGTGGAGATTGATGATAAGGCGGTTGTTGCCAATGCATCGCGGGAGGTGTAGGCTGTGTGTGACGAACAATACTGTCACGGGCTACGCCCAGATCCCTACCAGCAGTATACGGTGCAGGAACGGGTGTACTCTGCTCAGACGTAGAACGTTGTGACGAGGTGTTGTTGATGTTCCATCTTGCTTGTGATGTTTGCTGGACGAGAACATGAAGAGTCAGGACAGGAAAATGAGAGATGGAATGTATAATTGTTGCCAACCTGATATGTTTGACCGCCATTCATTGGAGAGTATCGAGGGTAGGAATGATGGGCAGCAGTATAGCCGTATGGTTGGGTATGGCCCGAAGGTCCGTACAGCGATTCGGCGGTCGAGGAAAAGCCGCGCTGTTGCGGTTGGTAGTGACTAAAGGAAATCGGGCTAGCATATTGCTGGTGAAGTTGTGTGCGATGTGAGTTTGGGTGTTGCTGTGGAGGTACAACGGATCGTACATTTGACATTGGTGCGTCACGAATGTACGATGTGCTCCCATTCGCAGCGACGGGTGGAGCGTAGTTGTTATTCGTATACTGGCTGGAGTGTAGGTTTGTGATGGACGGCGTCATATAAGGGTTGGGATGTGCTTGGGCCTGAGACATTCCTACAGGTGGCATTCGAGGTGGAGGATTAGGTTGACGAAAAACTCCAGCTTTCTTAGCTCGACAATTTAAACAAAAGAACTCTGCTTGATCCCAGTTACGCCTTCTCCGCCCGGCTCGTTGGTCCGCAAGGTCGTGGCACGCTATATGTTGCCATTTTGAGCACACGCCGCAGGACATCATAGGTGTACCGTCATCCTAAGAGGTATCAGTGTCACTTCATGCAACAGGAGGTGAGGGTCTATACCAGATTGATCCCATGTCGATTACAGATCTCACAATCTAATTCCCAATCTTCTCCAACAGGTGTCCGTGAGCCACTCGTAGTGATGGGACCATAATTGCCATTTTGCGAAGTAGAAGCAGTAGGGTTTTTTCGGGGCTGCCGCGGGTGTCTAGGTGGCTGTTTATTTGTAGCCGCCGCAGTGTCTGTAACGCGTTCACCTCCCACTACGTCAACTCGTATATCAGCCCTGGAGAAAGGCAAAACATATTAGTAAATGGACATAGATGGGTCTCTTGAGCTTTAATACTTACTCCGGGATAATACCGTTCAGTTTCTGTTCTTCCTTGAGCCGTTCTCTTTCCTCTCTTTCCTCTCTTTCTCTTCTCCTCATTTCACGTGCTAGTTCTCTTTTTTCTCGCTCATCCTCTTCTTTCTTAGCCCTTACCTCCTGTCGCCGGGCACGACTGTTCCGTTCTTCCTCTTCTCGGCGCTTCCGTGCTGCAGTTTCAGCCTCCTCCTTCTCCGATTGGCGAAGGAGAAGCCGTGAAGAGCGCTTCCGTTGTGTTATTGCCAATGATAATTGTTGTTGCCGCTCGATTTCCTGTGGAAGAGTAAGTAGCAGCCCTAGACAGCAGAGCCTGACATCGCTGCTCACTCTAAGCTTTTCGGTTACTGCAGGGACTATATCATTGACCAATATTTTGTAAAGGGCCTTCTCTGTGTAGTGTGTGGCTTTTTCGAAACGTTCTGCAAAGTGGTCCCACTCTTCTAGTGTGACACATATCTGGATGAGCAAACGGGCGGGTTGGGTAATGACATTACGAAAAAACGTAAAAACATACCGTCTCCCATTCGATAAAGCCTTCTGGCAGGATAGGCGGCTCTTCCAGTCCTCTGTCATCCACAGGGGCCGCAAAATGTGGCCTAGTGTCATTTTCATCCTTCACTGACTGCTCTGGCACCACCTGTGCTTCCTCCTGCGCGCCTTCCTGCGCGTCTCCTATGTCGTCTTGCGTCCTGTCCGTGCTCTCCTCCGTCAACTCAGTCAAATCACTAATCTCACTGCCATCCAACTCCAGTCCCGTCTGCTTGTTCTTTCCGTTCGCCTTGGGTGAATAAGTACCACATCCTTCTTCGGCGTCACCGTTAGCATTCTCATGCAGCCATTCCGCCGGCACCGCTTGCCACTCCTCCTCGTCTTCACGCCCGCGCAATCGCGCGCTGATTCTGGTGCCTCTAGGGGGAGCTGGTTTTTTAGGGCTCCTGGACGACGTCCGTAGACTAGGATTCAATCGTGCGAGTGCTGCAGCCTGTCTATTAAGCTCTGCAAGCTCCTTGGCTTGTACGTCGAGTTTCACCTTCGCTTGCGTCTTCGCGGCTCGTGATCGCCCGGTTGTAGGCTCCTGTTCTTGGAGACGGGGCCGTTTTGTTGCAGGTGCAGGAGCGGCTTTAGATTTTCCTTTGCCTTTGGATGTGCCTTTGGCGCCGGAAGCTGCCGTACCACCGCGTTTTCGTTTAAGGGATGCAGAGCTAGAAGCAGCAGTTTTGGGACGGGGTTGCTTGGGGATAGGGCGCTGGAGCCAGATGCGGTCGGCTGTGTAGCGTTATGCATTGGTGGGGAATCATGGTTTAATAGAGGAAGACGTACCACCTATCAACCAATATGCGTTCTTTTTGCTGTCGTACCCAATTGGCTCTATACGCTGAAACAAGATTTATGAGTTAGGAAAGGATTTTGGTCAAATTGACAGGACGCACCCATGAGGCATTTTCGTCATCGGTTCGCATGAGCGTCCTGAGCCTCGTGGGGTGCTGGAACTGCCATTCGGTAAGAAGATGCATAGAGTCCAGCTTCGTGAGCATAGGGAGATCTAGCCAGTTCTTGGATGTTTCCTGCTCCATTGTTTCGCCGTCGAGAGACTGTTGGGCTTGCACGGAGCCTATCTCTGATGGTTGAACAGAGTAGCCTTGAATACTGGCTCCTAAGCTAAATCCACGCTCAAGGGTACTTGCTCGAGTCGATTCGGGCATCTTGCTTTCAACATCCTCGTCGATTTCCATTTTCGTGCTCGGCCCGTCATCGTCTGCTTCACCATTACCATGAGCTTTAGTCTCTCCCTGTTTCATCTCTGCTTCGTCTTCTGCGGGCGGAGTGGATGGCTGCTCTGGTTCTTCGACGCGTGGTTCGGGGCCAATTGGATTGGCGGTGGGGTTTCGCTTGCGGTACTGCTTACGGAGGGCGGTTTGCCAGTTACTCAGCCTGTTTGAACGCGTCAAATGATACAGAAGCGATAGATAAAGCGCTGACTTACGACACTTTGCGGTCGTAGGAGACAGTGTAGAGAAGCCTCTGCATCACACGGGGTAAAACGACAATTGATTCGCTAACTAGATCATCCTCAATTTGCTAAAAGAGGGTAAGCTACATTAACCAACGGGGGCAAGATATAAAGGCACATACCTTTAGCGAGACGTCGTTCATGGCAAAGAGGTGGTTGAATGTAAAGAAGAATTGGGAGAAAGCTGCCCATTTCCAGTTTGTTCGGAGTTGAGTAAGAGGATCATTTGTGGTTACTTTCGGGGGGTCAATCTGAATGGGCGGGGAGCCTTCCCGGAGCTGGTTACGAGCAGAGGCCCGGCGAGGCATCACAAACAGACGAGGTCAATGGAGCTACACCTCCTCTCGTTAGCACAGCACCAAAAGTCCGTTGGGAGACGTAGAGGACGATGTGAAAAGTAGTAGAAAGAAGGAATGCAAGACGAGTTGGACGTTCGAGACAGCGAGCTCGACCGTTTTCGTTAGTGATCAAGGGTGCCACCGATTCCCAACAAAGGATTATGTCAGCAGACCTCACAGCCACAAATAGGAACGGTAAGCACGTTGAAATGCACTTGCTTCACCTCTTAGATCTTAATCCTCATGCCAGATTTGATGAAATTCATAAGCGAATAGACGTTTATCTGGGACACAGGTTTCCGTTACGAATCAAGTCCAATAGATACTAGAGGTATGGTATGCAAGACATCCACGCGAAACTGGATTTTCCTTTCACCCTCTGCTTTCATTAGCTCTGGATGAGGTGCATGGTATGTTAGTCTCTATTGTGCAGCACGGTGTTAATGTCGACTTATGGAATGTTGAATAAAAGGGCCAAGCAGCACAAACATACCCTGATGCCACAGTAGCCGCAATTGACATTATCCTTCTCCACCTCGTCCCTTCCACCTCACCTCAGGTACCGGAAGGCAGACACAACTAAAGTGAGCCCGCAACGTTCGACATTGTTCACATGCAAACAGTGTCTGATAACGTGTTTGTGCCATTCAGGTTTCCGTTGCTCTTAGACCTCATCAGACCCAGATACCCTACCGGGAATTTGTCCTCTACCCACTTGTTACACTTTTGAAACACGAAGGGTAGCTATGGTTGGGCACGACGATTCCTACATTCCTACATATATAAATTGCTAGTGTGATGAATTCTTGGCTACTCTAATATGGCACAAACGGAGCAATGTCTTCCCAGAAGCTGCAAATTTGAGATGCGGATAAAGAAAAAAAAAAATATGCCTATAAGCACTTACTTGCAACGATCTAGAAGAACCCCACTTGGTTTGGTGCGGATTACTGGCACATCGTTTTCGGTCTTGTTGAAAAGCATCTCAGTCGGGTCCGACAACTTCCACTTTGGCCAATGGGGTCTAATGTTAGTTGGGCCGTATTTCACGTTGGGATCAAGTGATTTGACCACGGAGAAGAACGACTGAGCAAAAGCCCTTTGAAATTCAGGGTTCTTGAATGCAGGGGGTCCAGGTAAGCTAGTTTGGGGAAATCAGATCGAGTCTATTGAGAAAAGAGGATCCCCCACAATGGAACATAGGATGTAAAGTAATATTGGATGTCCATTTCATGGTTCCCAGGTGGTAGCGCGAACTCCCCCTAAGCAGCGATTAAGTTTACCTGACTTAGCTCGGTAAGAAAATAGGGTATCATGCCTTCCACGATCTTCCGGAGAAGGCTTTCAATAGAAAATATGATGCGCATATGAAGCTCGCTGAAAAAAATAAAACCTTCCGTTTGATGTTGATAGCGGCGGGAGGATGTACTCACATTCCCCTATTAATGCGACGGCTTGATTTGGGGGCCCCCCAGGAAGTTGTTGATATGTCTTCGTTATGGCATCAATGATGGGGGAGGGCGTAGCCGGGAACAGATGGGTGACATAGGCCCGAAGGTTCGTGATACGAGATGTGTTTACGAATGCCAGCCCTTCATTTGAGTTGACCATAGAGAGAAGAACTTTCTGGAAGTGGCCTTGAGATAGCATTCAGGAAACTTGGAAGAAATCAAATTACCCCATTGCCGTTCCCTTTCAAAAGAGTCTGTGTGGGTCTCTCTATGATGAACGAGCCGTCGACAACAGGCAAGAATGCGACAGTTGCGAATAATCCGCTCGCGCCGCCCACGCCGACCTGTTGATTGATGGCGTCTAGCAGAGAGACGTCAGTTTTGCGTAGACATGCAAGCCTGTCAGTAGCTCCAGTACAACTGATAGATCGATGAACAATGTATCCGTAACAATATTATTTTTTGCGCTCACCCAGTTCCGTTGATGACTTGTTTGTAGAGGGTCTAGATGTAGGCTTCGGAAGCGAATGATGACTCTACAAAAACGATTCTTACCTCGGGTATGTGGTGGTTGTAATTATATTGGCCATAGAAGAAAGTTGAACTTGTCATCGCAGCTCGAAATAATGGGGGGTTTGTCTTTCCACCGTGAGCCACAATTTGCTGTAAGACAGAACCCGCTCCTACGTTGGGTACCATTTTAGCACCGTGGCTTCCCAGAACATGAACAGCGCCAACTTACCTGCAGACTCTCCCCAAATAGTAACTCTAGTTTTATCACCCCCAAATTTCGCTATCTATATTGGAAGTTAGTGTCAGTATCCTTAATAATCCTAGAAAGGAACACCCCTACATTTGTCTGCACCCATTTAAAGGCGAACTCTTGATCCACTACCAAAGAACAAGGTAAGGTAATTAGTACATTACCACCAAAGGTAATCAACGTTGAATCACATAGCCCAACATTGAGATCTCCGTTGGATTTGAGCTGAGAGCTAGAAAGGAACCCTGAAAGATATTATAGATACTGATTATTCCGAGTATCAGGAGCACCCACCAAAAATCCCCAAACGATATTGTATGATGACAGTAATGATGCTATGGTCAGAGCCGACAACTAAGTCCTCCCCATTGAAGAATGAGGCTCTGCCTACAGCATAACCTCCCCCGTGAATCCACACGACAACTGGATATTTCTTTGAGGGATTTAGGTTACCCGGGACATAGACGCTTCAACATGGGTCAGCTCAGTCCAGTTACCAGAGCATCACAAAGATATACTTCAAGAAAAGGCAGTCTTCTGTTGTATCTGCGTTGGTCCCGTCGTGGCGATTTGTAACAAAAGGGTTGGAAGGTGGAAGACCTGTTGCACCTTGATAACATTGCGGAATTTGGGTTGTGGCATGCTGGACTCCCGATGTGTACGCTGGTGCTTGCGGGGCTCGCCAGCGTAGATCACCTAGTAGTTATCGTATGAAATACGGAATAAACAGCTTCAAGCTAATCACGAAACAGGAACGCACCGGTTGGAGGAGCCGCGAATCGAATACCAAGGAATGTGGTAACATTGGAAGAGGTATTGAAGGAACCTTGGTATATAGAGTATCCTAGATTCACTTGGGGTGGGGTGATGTTTTGGGCCCAGGTACCAGCAGCTAACAAGCCCGAGAGGATCAAGATGAGAATGCGCATGTTGCAGCTTGTCTTTATCCTTTAACAAGTCTGCTTCACGGTTCACCTTGGCTTATATACCTTTTGCTGGGAAAGAACGATAAGCACGGAAGGTGAATGCATGCGAGATATTAAAATTTGCGGCAACCGAAGGCCCCGTGGTTGACGCAACGCTACAGCCGTGTGCATAAATTAAAGGAATACTGGCAGTTTCGGCGGAAGTTTACTTAAGTAGAAGAGACAAGGTCCATCCTATGACATCAAGGATTGCCAGAATAAGGTTCACAATGATTCTGTAATAAATTTTGAGACGATGTGATTGGCCAGGGAATATTCAGACAAGATTATGAAATCATGTTAAACCTTAACCAGACGATATTCTTCCCATTACTAGATCTGCTTCTTATCAAGAGTACCGCCGTCCTTTACGGAAATGGCTGGCAAAGCCAGACAACAATCCAGCGGCTTGCCGGAACCTTTGCAGTCAGCGAGGCACCTCAGTGTATTAATAATAACTGGATCAACATCGAAAGCAAGTGTTACCGGCCGGTAATCGGGTCCTTGATATCTGACTAGTCATGACTATAGTCACGGCTACAGTCATGAGAGCCCAAGTCATAGTCTGACTTAGTCGGCCGCGGACTACAGTCATGACAACACTGGCCGGGTCCGGGTTTCTCTGGACAGTGGATTTCAATTACTTAATCTCATAAAAGTTCAAGAAAAAATACACAACTTCAACTCCATAGTAATGACTTCAAGGATGCAATAACCTAAATTTAGTATCCGCCACAAGCGTATCCTGCGAAACGACAGCGAGCGTCGGTTAGACTCGGAAGATGAATGGGTACGCACTATTATTACAAGCTGGAAGAACCTAACCCAGCATTCCTGTTTGAACAAATCTATTCCGCTACGTTTTGTCCACCATCCTAACGTTGGTCGTATAGAAGTGTTTCTTGCTGCTTCTGAATAAAACACTAGCACCGGAACGCTACCACAAAACTCCATAACATACACGAACACCGTAAAGTCTGAGAGGGGTGAATACCCCTCTGGAATGGGTGGGAGTGGGCCCGAAGGCGACGCAATGTAAAGGTAGTCACTGAATTGGGGAGATGAATAGGTGGGAACATTGTCAGCAATCTGCTGGAGAAAAGCATGTGCAGCTTTTCCGAACGATAGCCACCCTTGATCAATGGAACTTGCCTTTGGCTGAGCAGAGGGCATTCATGTTCTAGGTGGAAATACATACGGAATCGAGGTTGTCGTATTCTGCTTTGATTCAAGAGGAATTTGTAGACCAAGGATAAGATTTGGGAAAATGAAAAGGATTGCAATGGTAGAAAGCTTGAGAGTTGACATGATACTAGTTGAGGAAAACGTTGGAGAGGGCAGAACGCAAGGTATTCCTGTGATACTGCCTTCAGACCTTTTGATGAAGTTGAGCCCATCTTAGTTATAAAAATTGAAAATATCCGCGTGGAACAACTGATCTTCGATTGGTGCCATCCAGATTTTCAATTCTCGCAATGACATCTGAAAACATATCGACGTCCTCCATGCGAATGATCTCCGAGTATAATGTTATTCTGTAATCTCGGTATTCTCCTCTCCCGGGTGGATATGGCGCGTCGAAAGTGACTTGAGGGGGGGGCACATTCATATCGTATCTTTGAGATCCGTTGACTTATATTTGCTGAGCCTTATAAGCCAGTGGGAAATGAGAATGTTGAACTTGGCCTTTGCTCCTTCTGGTGCCCAGGGCGTGGCGATGGCGATGTAGTAACTTCGACGACTGGAGGTGTGAATTAATGGTAGTATGGGATTGAAGGGAAACACAAAGAAACGGTATAAGTGGCCACATACTGCTCTGCAACGGGCCCCAGACCAAGAAAAGACTGAAACTAAATGGATAGCAGATACTCACACCTTATTAAATGGCTTTGCTTCTCTTCTTCAGCTCAGATATACATAGAGTGCGTGCTTCATGAGTGGCGTTATTTTATGCCCGGGAAAGTAGGATGATGGAGGAAAAAGGGAGGTTGTCCATCAGCCGGGTGTTCAGAAACGTTTGCAATGAGATGACGTACCTGTAATTCCGTAGGCTCATCGACATGCATACATCTTCAGCTTGTAGTAGTATTAATCGTTAAGAAAAGGCTAAACAAGGCGCGTCCATCAATCATCACCATATAGTCACGTGACCTTTTTTCTTTCTTTTTTTTCTTCTTTTTTTCTTTTTTTTTCTTTTCTTTTCTTTTCTTTTTCTTTTTCTTTTTGGCCTTCGGCCCTTGGAGAGACCACTCTGCATGAACTTGTTCCCCTGCGAAGCAGTAGTGAGAAACCCAAAACTGAAGCGATGGACTTGGGGTGGATGTCCGTGACAGCGAGCTTCGACCATTCCTGGCATCTTATTTAACCACAACTACCAGCAACAAATCCTCAACGGGCGAACCTCACTTCGTCATCGGCATTGCTCATGCAATAATCCTGAGAACCGTGAAGCACACGGTGTCGGACTATATATGCGAAGCTGTCAACCGTTGAGCGTCCATACAAGTTAAGATATCTTTGGTGCGGTCTTCGCCATCTCATGGAATCCGTCTTCATTCTCCCAGACTGACATATGCTTGGATATATAAACAACCGTTCAGTCCCAGGACTCGGAACCATCGCAACATAGCGTACCGGTGACACCTACTAATCAACCCCACGCCTACCACACGCGCCTCGCCATATGCACTCCCAGTTCGAACTTCGTACTGTTGTTCTTACATATTTATTTCTCAATTCCATATATTAATTGCTTGTTAGAGTGTTACTGATGTCCTAGAATGGGATGGCAAGCATATTCAATTGCATCCAACTTAATTCTACTAATAATTGCCCTTTGTGTTAGGCTTGACGAGATGCACAATGGTATAGACACCCATATCGGACGCAAGCTCTCCCGCACGACCGCCACAACAGGCGTCAAGCACAGCCTAGAGACAGGGTATGTAAGACATTTCCACGGGATGCCAGACAGCCTTTTGACGACATACCTTTGTTAGCTCTGGTTCATGTGCATGGTATAGTGTTGTTCTTTGTGGCGCGCATCGCACACGCGCTTACAGGTTGACTCTTATAAAACAAAGCAACCCAGGCTGCACAGGCTTACCCTGATGCCACTGTGACTGCAGTCGATATCATACCCCTTCCATCGATGTCTATTACGGCAGCGGTGGACTAAAGGGCATTGTATCCTTTGTTGAATCTAGGGTGAAGCCACTCTTAGATAAGACGCCCATGTTCTCGTTCGTTTTACCTCCTTTTCTACCATTGAGTTCTGAAGTTCAATGTTTGTAGGACTAACGTTGTGGTTTTAAACTGCACTGCGAATGGGAAAAGCAATGGTAAAGATTCGACAACCGTGTTCTCCAGTTCAAGGTGTGCTAACAGTACTCACCATTCCTAACTCAGATCCTCAGATTGCCGATATCGTCCGAATGTTAGTGGTGGTCCTACCGTATGGCAAATCATAGCCATGATCC